>MJUU01042411.1:207548-225546 GCA_002080025.1 Modiolus philippinarum
TTTTTTAAGTCCGCATACATCCCCTCTTCAAAATAAAACATGTTAACACGAGCATAACCTGCACGCACTTGTGGAATTTGGCCCATTTTTAGACCAACCTACCGAAATTTTGGAAAATTTTGTTTTTCGTTCAAGTTTTTCTTTCAGTTCCTCCAAAATGTTAAAAAAAATGCCTTCAAGTTATGAAAACGAGGTATCAAATGATTGCTTATTATATAAGCTTCACAAAAAACCCAAGTTTTTAAGATTTCAATGCCCAATACGTTCCATAGCGCAATTAAACGTACCCTACCCGAATGAAATATTGACGAAAAAACTGATATTTTCATTGAAATTGCGTAAGTTTGATGGTCTAGAGAACCCGAAGTGCATCTCAATTCCCGATTCTGAAAATTGTTTTAAGCTTTTCTGTCTATTTTCTTCAATATAAAACAGGTTAAGACAATGCTTACATGTTTTAAATGACCTAAATTTTATTTTCAAATATTTCAAATACAGGGACCTTTGAATAATTTCGTTTTTGAATAAGTTTTGTCTTTCTTTTGCCTAGTATTATTTTTTAGTAAACAAATATCATTTAAAAAGGGTATCAAATGAAAGCTTATTATATAAGCTTTACAACCATAACAAATAATGGCCGTTTTAGTAGGTAATATATACGTCATATATCAATAAAACTTACCCCTACCCCAACAAATTTACTCTAAAATTGTCAATTTTTTGTCTATTTTCGCATAAAAATAACCAGAAAACGCAAAATGTGTGTTGTATATGACAATGATGCATAAATTATATTATGATTTTATATTTTAACGGCCATTTGTTGACTTACACTCAATATTTTGCCCGATATTGGTAAAAAAATGGAATTTTCAACATTTCAGAATTGTCCAAAGTCCACTGCTATATCGTTATATATGCCAAATCTGGAGGATATTTCTGCAACTATGCCAATTAATTGTACCAAGCGACACATTTGGTGTCTTAAAACATTGCTAAGAAAAACAAGGAGTGTTAAATGTGACTCTGGTTGCAGAAAATCTTACCCCTACCCTAACAAATTTTCCCTGAAATTGTCAATTTTTTGTCTATGTTCACATAAAAATAACCAGAACACGCAAAACATGTATTGTATATGACATTAATGCATGAATTACATCAGAATGTGGTATTTCAACAGCCACTGGGCGACTAAAACTCAATATTACTCCCAAAATTGATGAAAAATAGGAATTTTTAACATTTCAGATTTGTCCGTATTTCATCCTTAAATAGCAATATTTGTCAAATGTGTAGAATATATCTGCAGATATGCCATTTAATTGTCCTGAGCAATACATAAATTGTCTTTAAACATTGTTTAGAAAAACAAGGAGTGTTATATGTGACTCTAAATACCGAAAATCTTACCCCTACCCTAACAAATTTTCCCAGAAATTGGTGATTTTTTTGGTCTATGTTTGCATACAAATAATCAGAACATGCAAATTGTCTGTTGTATATTACAATACAGCATGAATTATATCATGATTTGGTATTTTAACACCCATTGGTCGACTAAAACTCAATATTTCTCCGCAAATTAATGAAAAACGGGAATTTTCAGTATTTCAGATTTGTCCATAGTTAACTATAAAATCGCAATATGTATCAAATCTATAGAATTTATCTGCAGATATGCCAATTAATTGTTCTAAGCGATACAAAAGATGTCTTAAAACATTGTTTAGAAAAAAAGGGTGTTGAATGTGACTCTAGATACAAAAAATCTTACCCCTACCCCTTCCCAAACACATTTCCCCTAAAATTGTCAATATTTTTGTCTATGTTGGGATAAAAATAACCACCACACGCAAATTCTGCGTTGCATATAACAAAGTTGCATGAATGCTATCATGATTTGGTATTTCAAATCCTAGTTGTCAGCTTAAACTCAATATTTTATCCAAAATTGATGAAAAATGGAAATTTTTAGCATTTCAGATTTGTCCAAAATTCACTTTTAAATCGTTTTATGTGGTAAATCTGAAGGATTTATCTGCAGATATGCCAATTTATTGTCTTAACCGATACATATGTTATTTAAAAACGCTGTTTAGAAAAATAAGGAGTGTTCAATTTGTCTCTAAATACTTAAAATCTTACCCCTACCCCAACAAAATTAAACTTAAAAATCTCCAAAATATGACCATCTGTACATATAAATGATCAAAGAATACTAATTTTTTACTTTCTGTGCAAAAGATGCATTTGATACATTATAATATGTAATTTTGACACCAAAATATGGGTAAAATTGAATATTTTGGACGATTATCGTGAAAAATGATAATTTTCAGTATTTCAGAATTTTCCGAAATTCAAAGTTAAATCGCTGAATAACTGCCCATAAACCGGACGCATGATCTTATTTTTGATAAATGTGAGGCTCTGCGTGTTTTGGTGTTTGAAAATGATATGTCATTGGACCTTTATATAATGTTAAAAGCTTTTCAAGCTGAATAAAATGAAATAAATTGTGTTGAATATGTGTGGTAAGGGGTAATATGTTTGTAATTTATGAGACTGTAGTTAGTCTAAAAGGCTGAATAGCATACTTTCTAATTGCTTAGATGTGATGAAACGATATTCAATCAACATTTCCAAGTTATATATCAATTTCATGAAGTATTTGTATCTCAAAAACAAAACAGCAGAAAAATTCTGCAAAACGGAAAATTCCCATTTTTCATACAATTTCGGACTGAAGAGTCGAAATGAGACCTTTTGAAAAGGTTTAATCTACTTAAATGATCTTCTGCATGTCAGTTTTAGTGAAATACACGCTAGAATTCCCATTAAACATGATCTTTTATCATTTAGAACCTGAATATTTGAAATTTTCTCTTAATTTTAAGGGGGAGGGGTGCTAATTTTGACTTTTATGAACCTATAATATGTCTGAAACTAACATTTTTGCGTATAATTTGTTGCTAACATATCATAAATTATTATTGCATCGGCAATTATTAAATATATATTCAGAGTTTTACGACCCTTAAGTCAAAAAGTCGAAATTGTGAAAAATCTAAAATTCCGAAAAATTCCATTTTTCAAAAATTTCATACCGAAAATCCAATTTCATGGACCTTAATGGTTCTATTTTCCAACATTGTATCCCAACTGATAAGTTAGGCATAAAAACTAGATCAAATGACGAGGGTTGTTCATCTGAAACGAATTTACAGCCTAAAAGCGACATTTTCGCAATTTTTTGCAAGGGTAGGGGTAGATTTTTTGTATCCCCAGATCATAAAATTGGCGTAAAGTACCCAAACGTGTGTTCATTGCAATGCATATAAAATTAGCTTTAATTTGATACCAACTTTCAGTACATATTACCTATCTGTAAAAAGTTATGGAGCTTAAAAGATGAAACTTATGTTAAAACGAAAAAACAATAATTTTTCGGGTGTACTATAAAAGTGGCCCTATACTGTCTATGCGTGCAGGTTATGTTCGTGTTAACATGTTTTATTTTGAAGAGGGGACATAGAAGGACTGAAAAAAACGGTCTGGTTCGGAAGTGGGGGGATGCACGGAAAGTTACCAGCCCACGGACTATAAGCATTGTAATTTTAAATAGAGGAAAAAGAAAAAAGAAGGGAACGCGGAATGTGTCAAAGAGACAACGACCAAAAGGGGAGTAATAACAACTCAAAGCCACCATAAGATCTTCAATGAACGGTGAGGAAACCCAACACCCAAGGGCAGGTCGGACTTGTTTGCCTTTTTCAAAATTTTAGTCCAAGTGTATCCCTTAGTCCTAGAATCTGTTCATCTACTGGTATTACCTTCTGAACCACGCTTATTATTTATTGTAGGAAGACGATACCTTAAGTATAATTTCACATTTCCATTATTTTAAACCACAGTATCTTTAGCTTTAGGATATCAATAAAACAATCAGATATACAATTTCTTCATAACTCTTTCATTGATATGAGAAACTTAATATAACTTTTGGTAGGAGAGTAAAGAGTTATAATACTTCAAATACATTGTAGTGTAATTCATCTGTCCTAAGGGGCATATTATTGACTTTGCGACAACGAGAAGATTATATGTCTTAAGTCACGTGTCGAAGATAATGTTGAAAAAAATAAGAACGTTCGCACCAATAAAAGTACATTTTCAAAGAAAAATATTGAGAAAAAAATACATATGCTGGCAAATGTCTGTTTGTTACATAGTACGTAAACAAGTTGGATGCATGACAGAATTTTAAAGACTACTACAAATGATCTAGATTATGCTCTCTTGTTTGTTTTTATGTTTTGATATAATTTTGCAGACGACGAATAATCTAGAGTATACTTTTTTTGTTTGTTTTTATATACTACATAAGCTGACATCAAACTTATGGACTTGGTTTTTGTTGGATTTTTTTTTTGGGGGGGGAGCAAATACAACATGTAGACTAATTTATAAAAATTCTTTGTGAGCATTTGTTATTTTATATATTTTTATATATGTTCATATTGACCAGGTACTTGTTATACAACCTTAACTTTCAATTGAGAGGTTGAAAATGAACTTGATTTAATTTGATTGTTGTGTTGTGGCCAATGCAATCGGCAATTATTTTGAAATAAGTATATTTTTTACCAAGTTAAAATGCTGGTACACAGAAATAAATTGTTATTTAGAAGCATTCCTCTTTTGAAAAATTAAGAAATAGTTCATGGGCGCCGGTGGTTTGTTGGAGATTTACATATGGATGGCCATTATTTTCGTTAATATTTTACCCATAGCGTAGCGTAGCGGAGCGAGGGGTAAAATAAGCGAAAATAATGGACACCCATATGTAAATCGACTACAAATCACCGGCGAACATGAATTATTTCGATTCTAATATGACATTTCATGATCTGAGCGGACCTATAGTGTACACGGTAACGACAGCCATTACTTCAGATTTACTGACGTTTTTGTGCACAAAACATAGTGTGACGTCGTCAATTTCAGCGTAAAGAGTGTTGTGAAGTCGCTCATTATGTTATTGGAGATTTTCATATGGCTAGTCGTCATGGTTTCCATTGTTCCCATATTAGAATTTAAAACAAAAATTTAGGGACCATATCTGTTTAAAATGAGATGGTTGCCCATAATGCAAGAACTTTCCGTTTTAGTGATTTACAAAGAATTTAAGATACTAAATCCTAATAAATAATGTAATTTTGAGATAAGTTTTCGAGGTCAAAGGTCACAATCAATTGTATAATCCCATACATCTAACTAGTGTATAAAAAAAAACAACCAAGACAGTTAAATATCAAATTAAAAACCTGAATGACCTTTTCAAGGTCAATGGTCATCAGTTTCGCTATGAAGCACTTATACAGTAATACTGCATCAATTATTCTTAAGGGAATTTGAGCGTCAGAAATTTTGTAATTAGAATTAATACATTGGCCTTTTGTTTTGAAGATTTCTGCTGATACAACATGAGCAAAATTTTTAAAAGTCCATGTAAGAAGTTTTGAGATGTATGACGTCAAAATTTTGGAGGGAAACAGTTCTTTATAGAGTTTTACTTTAATTTCAATAAGCAGTTTACGTGTCATAAAATGTATGAAAATATAATTGGAAATTTTATGTAATTGTTATTTTCATGCAATTTAAAGTGACCTATGACCATGAAAATATGATACATGTGCAAAAAAGTTTACTCTGTTTAAATGGATAAAACCCGATGATATCGAATGCTTCTGAAATCTGACAATCAA
The DNA here is from genome assembly GCA_002080025.1 of Modiolus philippinarum. Lineage (NCBI taxonomy): Eukaryota > Metazoa > Mollusca > Bivalvia > Mytilida > Modiolidae > Modiolus > Modiolus philippinarum. The sequence goes on from MJUU01042411.1 coordinate 213,317, forward strand.
AGTCCCCTAATATAAACACTGTATCATAAAATACAAAAGAGAAACAAATTTTGCAACAACTTGTCATAAAATGAAAATAAAGTATTTAAACTTTGTACCATCAATGGATACTCTAAAACCCGAAAATTTTATGAAAACCGATTTTAACAGTAACTTCGGTATTTGGTTATGAAAATCATTTTAAAAGGATTTGACCATTGCAATTACAAACGTTATGAAAGAAAGAAGTCATATGCGATCTGTGTAAAACGGTTTGTAGAGACCAATGCATATAAATATGCAATATTTGCCAATCATTTGTAACAAAAAGTGTACAACATGCCCAATAGAAAATCGCAAATTATTAGATAATTTGCAAATAAATGATTTTTGTAACCATGGTAATGGAAGTAATCCCAATTTAAAAACAAAATTATTTTCAAGAGGAAAATGGTTAATTTATAAAATGGAATACTGTTTGTCAATACAACCAACCTCAAAACAAATACATATTCATGGTTTTAAATGTCAAAAATGACAATTTTGCATTTAAAACTGACCGATGCCATGGCAATCAGTTGCCATTACAATTATGTTTTTATCGGAATGAGTTTCCTACATATAGGTGGTAGTGTTATACAAGTTTTAATGAATTTTATTACTATGGGTGCCAAAATAGTTCAAATCCACCTTACAAAGCTTTGTCCTTAGCTGATATTGGGGTTTTTTTTTATTTAGCTCATACTGGATATTTGTTCTCTGTAAATTTTCAAACATTTTGAGATTTATGGTCTTCCAATTATTAAGATTTAATCTGCACTGAAGCTACATGAGTTGTCGAAATGGCCAAATGGTGAAACTAAATTAACAGAAAATTCGGTTTTTAGTTATTCCTTAATACGGAAAACAACAATTTATCGGACATAAAGAAGTAGCGATTTAAGATAGAATATGTTAATACACATTATTTTTATAAAAACAAAAGATATGGGTTTTCAGAAATAATAAGTTCAGCTACACAGTTCCATGACTTTTGTACATCTTGTCTTATATTTATTTGTAGGCATATATTTCTGCTACTGACATTTTTGGTCATTTTATTCATGTTAAATTTTCTAAAAATAGGAGATTTCGATATTTTTTCTTTGATTCCTCTTAATACATTTCAACAGATTTAGCATAACTCTTACTAGTTCTGAGCTCAAAAGATCAAAAGGGCTAATTTCTATGCTCCTTAGTTTGTGTCCAGCTAGTTACTGTGTCAATCTGGTTATTATGTCCATTTCGTTACTGTGCCAAGCTCTTTACTGTGTTTACATTCAATGTTTATTATGGTAGGTTTACACTGCCGATCAAAGCAACTCGACTGAATTCGATCTATGAATATTCATTCATCGGGACACTGATCTTGAATGCTCGTCTTCGGTCTACTAACCAAGTCGGGGCGATCTTACTAACTCTGCTGAACTCGAGCTGTATTCCCGAATATTTTTGACATGTCAAAAAATATCGCGAAGAAGTCGTGTGCATTATATGTCGAGAACAGGTCGGGAATCAATCGGGGTCTGATCGAGGTAGTCGTGAAGAGGTCGAAAAGGGATCATCCAAGGACTATTTTGACCAATTTTTGCAATATTGATCTTCCAAGCGTTTAGATTTTATCTGCACTGAAGAAACATAAGTTGTCGAAATGCGCATATGCAGAAAATAAATTCACAGTAACTTCATTATTTAGTTATTTGTAACATGCACTAGAAGATCAAAAAATTTCTTTAGATTTGCACCGGGCAAATGATGTACCCAACGGGTAGCGGCTAGTCATTTTCGCTTTCTAAAAACCGGATTTTTCTACAGAAAGCAGGTTTAAAGCTATACACGGAAACTACTGTTAATCTAGTTACTACCCATATCATATGATGAAATGTCTTCTGTTTTATATATCAGATTAGTCCTACATGTAATAACAGGAGAATCGCACAAGCACATTTTGACGCATGATGAGGAGGATGACCTGCTAGTGTGTGAAAGTGAACATTCATTACTCTATAATGATTACTTTAAAGAATTTGCTATTGTCTAAAAAAATACGCGCCTTCTGTGTCAGATCCGCTTTCTCTACTACTCTATATCTATCACAGTTATCATCTTTTCTTGAAGCATTAGCCACATGGTCCACAAATTTTGCTTCTCTACCAAAATGCTGAACTGTTCACCGAATTTTCATGTTTTCCCCCATATATGCAAACGTACTAACAGGAGAAAACTCGAGCACACTCGACCATTTCACGATCTACTCCCGACCAGGTCTAGTTAATCAAACACAAATCAGGCTATGATCTGGCTCAATCTGAAAAAAGTCTGGTTGGTCTAATTAGAGTCGAGCATCAGTCAATTTTATGACGTTGATCGGGATAAAACAGCATGGTCGAGTTGACCATGTTGGTCTGATCGGCGGTGTAAACCTCGCATTACACTTGTTCATATATCAACATTAACATGTAGAGATTTCAACGTATCAGATCTAATGAGCATATACAGATTTCAATGTGACAAGTTTCATGACCATGTAAGATTTCAATGAGTCAATTACCATTAACATGTACAAATGTCAGTGTGTGAAGTCCCACGAGTACATACAGATTTAATTGTGTGAAGATTAATGAGCACATACAGATATCAATGTGTCAAGTCTCATGAGCAGTATAGAGCACATACAAATCCATCCGACCTGATCTGGATGCGCCATTTAGAAAGATCTTCAGGCATAGCAGCAACAAAGAAATTAGACCACATTACTTTAGTGTTGAATTGTCATCAAGATGTTTATTTTGAATGGTCCACTCTATTTGTTCCCTAATTTTATCTGTAAATTGATATTAAAACTTATCGTCAAAATGATGAAAGCTGACTTATTTTCTTAACTAATTTTTACATTTTCAAATCTTTATTTCCCATATTTCATATGTAATCGAAATGCAATTCAATGAAAGTATTCAAAAACAAGATTAATATTTCAGAAATTTGATAGAAAATTATGTTTTAGCCCTTAGAAACAGAAAGTTCTTGATGACATTACGATGAAGATAGCTTATACAAATGTATGTCAGTACAATTCTGTTTCTGATAAGTAGCTGAGCGAGGACAATAAAGAGTTAATATACTTCTAATGCATGCCAATATAATGCATTTATCTGGAGGGAAAAACGTGCTGTGCAGCTATTGAAATATAACGAGTTTGCAGTTACGAAAGGCTAGAAACTCTGCAAAATATTGGTACAAATGTCTTAAAGGAAAATAATATTAAGCTTTGTATAGTGAAGATGTTCTATCTCGTAGCTAAAAAAGACACAAATAGATTACTAGTTTACATTTACCAATTTTTTCCAAAAAAAAAACATAGCGCTCATTGGCAGTTTAATTGGTGTCACACATATACGCCAATCATGCAGAACCTAAATTTATAGTAACATCGGTGTTTTGTTATTTGTTACCAATGGGCCGATGCCACTGCTGGTGGACTGTTAGTCCTAAAGGGTATTCACCAACCAAGTAGCTATTACTTCGGTGCTGACCAAAAAACCGATTTTATTTGAGAATTGGCAATTTCAAAATTTAAGAAAATTTTGTTAAAATCTCAGTAGTATCTCCCTCTTGCATAGCTCTGTCCTTAGCTGATTTTGGGGCCCCTATTTTGATGTAATTGGTAATTTGTCCTCCATCAGCTTTTACACCTATTACGGGTTCCAAATGTTTTGATTTGATCTGCACTGATGAGACATAATTTATCGAAATGCATATATGCAGAACATAAATTCACAGTAACATCGGTATTTTTTTTTATTTGTAACCACTTGGCCGATGCCACTACTGGTGGACTATTAGTCACCAAGGGTATTCAAAAGCCAAGTAGCTAGTACTTCGATGCTGTTCCGAAAACCGATTTTATTTGAGAATTGGCAATAACTAAATTTAAGAAAATTTTGTTAAAATCTATCTCCCTCTTGCATAGCTCTGTCCTTAGCTGATTTTGGCTTTCCTATTGCGATCTTATTGGTAATTGGTTTTCTATCAGCTTTTACACATATCTCGGTTCATTGATTTCCAAATGTTTTGATTAGAGCTGCACTGATGAGACATAATTTATCGAACTGTGCATATGCAGAACCACAGTAACATCGGAATTTTGTTATTATGTAGTTTTCATTCTCTACATGATAAGGTTTGTATTATCAATATTTGTATTTATTTACTCTATTTGTATTATTTGTTCATCTTGTTACTATGATTGTTTTAAGCTTATCCGCTGCATCTAGTTAATTCTGAGTTTGTCAATGAAAAAGAGTTACATTGAATTGAAATCTATTTATAAATGAAGAAAGTGAATGTACCTGTAGGGTCTGTAAGTCTCGTCACCACCGAGAATGAATGAGAAACATTGTTCCCGGGTACCATTACTTATGTAGTACTATGGTGGAATGGTGGGATTTTCAATTCACAGGTCAAATAAACCATGGGATTCATTTTCAATGAACCAGCTTATTTTTACATTAATGAATCAAGACCTTTATTACCTTAGCATCATTAAATAAAATAGCGGTTATCTTGGAGACCCGTAGTTTCATTCAACCAGACTGTTCAAGCTATGAGAGCTATTCCAATGTAAAGAGTCTAATCAATCCAGACTTTGTAACATTGAGAAAAATGTCCAGGAAGTGAAATTGGTTTGCGTATTGAATGTGCATTTTCCGTATTGACGTCATAAGTTTCCGGACAGTGAAAGTGAAAGTATAACAAGACTTACAAACCCTTGTATTGTATTTGTCCCGTTTGGTGTCACCACTGTACTTTGTGATATTATAAGATGATATTATATTTAAAAAACACACTTGGATTAATTTGCTTCTAGTGTATTTTAGTATAATCTGGCCCTAGTAATTATAATATCCTTTAAATACAATTCTCATTTTCATAGCAACATAAAATTCGAAATTCTTACTAAAACAATAAAAAATTATATCGGAATGGTTGACCTTAAATTATATAGTTACCTTATACAAAATATAGACGAACAAGACAGTGACTACGATGATGTTTATTGTGATACGACAAAATAATTGACATGAAAAGTGAATATTTTTTTAATTGATATCGCGTCTAATACATACTATGTTTGCATGTGAGCTAGCAATTACTTATAGCAAAATAGTGTAGATTTCAGTTCGGATACCTGATAACAGAAATGTTTAGAAATCCCTAAAAGTCTTTTGGTATATTAGTACATAGTGTATCATTTCCTTTCCGTGCCTTACACGGGGAAGCCAAACATTGAAAATTTCTATTACACATTTGTACGTTTTAGCCACTCAAAGAATATAGCAAAATCAATATTTAACAATCTATGCGGTGATTCCGCTGGACTTAATGACCAAAGATTATTTTTTTCATAATTGGATGACAAAAGACCAGAAATAGAGAAATATGTCAATTTAAGTATATCATTTGGAAAAGCACAGCTTGTTCAGAATTCGCCAAAAAGGGTTGTTGGTTTAAGGTAAATAATTTCCAAAAGAATATAATATCACGAAACATGAGAATAAAGACACTAGAATCATTACTGATTTACTCCGCTGGTACTGTAAAAAACGTTTTATCGACATGATGTACAAAGGTTACTGCGCCGGGGTCACCATGCAAAAAATACTTTCATTGAAAGGGTATCGAGTAAATGCACATGAGAGAAAGTCTCTACAAATACATGATTTACCCAAGCAATAGAACAACGCTTTAAATATTGTTCTTCATCTTAAAGCCACCACCAGACCTACAACAAAGAGCTATGCTCAAACCTCAAAGTAAAATAAGGACGACCCCTAGCAGCGGTTTGAGCGAAAGTCATTGCTAAATGTCGAGCAACGCTTCATCCAAGTATCTTCTTCCTTGTTCATGGGTGTGGGGTTGTCAACAAGCATCATATCAACTGGCAAAGTGTTCTTACAACTGCTGTCATTCGTTGCCCAACAAAAAGACATAAAAGAAATTATGACAAAAAATAAAACAAAAAAAATTAAGAAAAAATTAAAAAAAAACAAAACAAAACAAAGGGCACTCATCGAGTCAATTGCAAGAGAACTTGGCACTATAAAACAAGAAATGTATGGGCGCTATCAACAGAATAGTCAAAACAACATTTGGAAATTACAAGAAAAAAATAATACGCTGAAATCTGAAAGTATGATAGTGTATCCATATGAAATATTCTCTCAAGAACAAGTAAGCCATAACTGAAATGTATACAGGATATAATTTTCCCTGTTTGATGGGATATTTTTTCGTTGTACCCTTTTGCTGCTGACTTATTTTTGTCACGTTTCTTTCGTATGAATCAGTCAATGATTTTGTGGGTAAAAAGTAAACCAATGACGATGGATGATAAAACGATACTCAGACTTGGAAATTATCATTGTGAAAAATCATTTTTGAAATTATGTTAAACAGTACGCAAATTCCAATCGGCCTGACTACGGGAACGCAAATTTGAAAATAACACGTACGCATTTGTATCTGTACGCATCTGTAGCCGTTCAAAGGCAAGATGGTAACATTTGTCCTTGTCTAGGTCCTATAGTTTAGATATCATGTTATGCGTACTTTGTATTTGTATTTCCACTTATCATCATTAACTAAGTCAGTTAAACATCCATATTATAAGATAGAAGGAACAACAGCTATTACTAGTGAAATAACAGACTGAATGCCAGTGATGTAGACAAACTACGTGTAAATGATAATACTGAATGACCATCAAAATATTTATTGCATATTATTATTAAATAATAGAATATTGACCTTACAGTAAGAAACCAAAATAATACAGGTAACTCAATAAAGTAAAATGACTTCCGTCCTGTAGTGTATTTGTCTACACCATACAATTATTGTGATGCTGATGAATTTGAAAACAGTTACTATGGTTTCAGCTATTTAAGAGAATTTGCGAAATTGTCCGAGAAATTCAGCGATAGCAAAGCTGGAAAAAGGATCGACAAACTCAAGTAGGAAAGTTAATACTAAATTTTTATCTCGTTTCGTCTTCGTAGTTTACGTTCTCTGTCTGTATGTAATCCTTGTATTGCAATGTATTCTGGATGTATGATTTTAACTCTTGCTTCGTTATTCGTTTGGAAGTTTATTGTTACTTTTTGCAGCTGATGAGACTGTAAAAAATATGAAGCCTGTTAGGTCTCAAAACTCTATAACAGTATATTTCTACGAAAACATTTCACGCTGTTCTACAATGTACATTTGTAACATAAGTATAATCCAATTAAGGTAGATGGGTACTCAAAATTTTTTTCCATAATTTTCACAGGAAAGTTTCCTTATTATATAAGAATTGAAATGAAAAAATAAAAAAAGGGTCACCGTAAGAGTGCTATTTTTTTAAATAACTGATATCAAAATAATAAAATATTTCTAATGAACATATAGGGGGAAACAAGCACATTGTTGTTTTCTTTAAAACTATTTCATAGATTTGTTTCTATTTTACTTATGTGCTAGTCCTCTGAACATACTTTCAAAAAGTATAAAGAAAATTGGGGATCACCGACTTTATTTTCCACATAATTTGTAAAATGTGCATTTTCATAGTGAACTATACATATAATATTTTTAGCAGATTATCTCCCTTTTTCAAATACATGTATCCTCTTCCAATCTATTTGATTATCAGATTACCAAATCTCGTATAATTATATAAATACATGTAAGTCCAAGTCAAAATAGGTTCCTTTTATTTGGTATCGTGAATAGTATATTGATTGATTCATTACAAATAATAAAATTATCTGCAAATTCAAAAAGCAGAAGAAACCGCAATAGCAAAAATAACCAATTCAAAAGTTCGCAAATGTACTCATGTATGCTCTTTATTTTTCTTAGATATGGTGTACTTGTACATGAGATAATATCTCATGTGTACACTTTGTTCAATTACTTTAATCTAAATTTATGTAAATTCTAAAACCTAAGGATTAACTCCCTCCATCGTAGTTTTGTCCTTAGCTGTATTTGATATTACTAATTATTCGGATTTCGTTTGGTTTTTATGCATTTTAAACATTTTTTGAAATTATGGATTTCCTTTGTTTTGGTTCTAGTGCTGCTGATGAGGAATTAATTTCCGAAATGGCCATACAGCTCATTAAAATTATTGCAGTTGGGGTTAACATATGTGTTTTGGTCTCATGTTCATTTACCCCATATCCTTTCGTAAAATCATGAAAATTATTAGGCTGTTATTCATCTTATACATTCATCAAAGAAGGCCTTCAAAATCTCGATTTTTTCTCCAGAGAAATGTTTTTAAATGAAGAAGCGTTGTTGGGCATGCGTTCATATTAAGCTGATTTCATAACTCATATAAAACGTATATTTATCATGAAATTAAATAATAGATTTAGCTTTGCGATAAAATTTATTATCTATTAATTTCTGATTAATTTCCCTAATATTGATAATATTTCAACTTCTCCTGCTTACGGAGTGTATGTTTCACAGTTGATACGTTACGCGAGAACTAGCACAAATTATACAGACTTCCTCATTAGACATAGGTATTTTCGTGACCGCCTTATTAATCAAGGCTTTAAAAAATTCCGTCTCATATGATCATTATAAAAGTTCTTTAATAAACATCAGTCCCTGGTGAATAAATTTGAAGTTTCTGTCCGAACTCTGATTCAAGAGTCTTAACAGTAACTTGGGCATTTTAGAAATTTTTATTCAATACTGCCCAGGATGATCATTTCTTTAACTGTCTACGACGTCTCAGTTGGCAGTTGAGTTGCTATCGGACATAACCGTGATGGAAGGGGAGGTTTGGCTAGCAATAAAGACGGTTTAATCCAACATTTTTTTGAAATGCCTGTACCAAGTCTAGACCATTGCGGTCGACAATTTTTCCGGTGTTTTCCGCCTGATTTGTCTATTTGTTTTATGTACTTTGGTTGTTTACCACTTAGTTCGGCAATAGTGATACTACCCCCAGTTATTTCATCCAGTTTTATTTTTGGTTTTGCATTTTGGCTTTTATATATCGATATCTCTGCATTTCTTTATAATATCCTAAAGTGTTAGGAAATGTTATGAAAGTTTTCAGAAGATGTTTTGTTTTGGGTCGTTTTAACCTTGATATTGATGTTGTCACCGTGACATTTACCCCATTTCCTTTCTTCATATCCTTAATTATATATAACAAAAAGTTCAGAACGACACTAACCACCAACGGCACCGAAACAATAACATAATGTCACAAACAAGGGGTTGGGAAAAAACTTCACGGTTCTTGTTGTTTTTTAGACGCCATATTGTATTAAGATTTCACCGAAGAAGCCGAAACGTTTAGAAATATGGTTGAGTTTTTCACTATATTATTCTTAGAGATTTTCTTAATTATATAGAAACATTTTATATCTTTTGTTTAAAAACAGTAGTCAAAACAGCAATCCATGACATCTAGGATGATATTTGTTAACTCTTTCTTACCCCTTTAATTTGTATCGAAATATTGCTAGTAGATAAAAATATTGTAAAGAATTATACTTAAAATTCTTTCGAAAGTTTCTCAGTAATTTCAGTGTTTTTACTTCATAATCTTCTTCTATTGCATATTTCAAATATAATTTTTTAATGATACATTTGATTACCCACTGGAATTGATTTTCCTCATTAGAACCATTGAAATAATTATTTAAATTTTTAACCCTTGCGGCCTACCCAAACTACAATGTAATTTGATTTTCACATTTCTCGGGAGAAGGAATTCTCAAAGTAAATCTTGATGAACGTTCAGAAATATAACGAAAATAGCCTAACTATTAAATTGAATCTTTTGTTCTGAATTAAATAAATGTTTTAATAGAAATTGTGTTTATATTACTTTAGAATAAAGTTAAGTACTCTCGACCAATCAGATAAATGGATTTCAGCTGTCTTATTTGTGAAGAACATAAGAAATCATGTTCTTACTAAAGGATTATCTATTGTATTTTACATGATAGGGTCAATAGCTTAAAGGTACTTGAGGCGTTTCATTTAGAGTGTAAAGCAATAATCTGTAAAATATGAAGGAGTTGTTATTCACTCAAAAGCTAGTATCATAATATTTTCAAACAATAAATTGATTATTCAGATAAACACAAAGCAATAATAGATTAAGGGGGGTAATCATTACTTTAAAAAAAAAAAACAAGTATAAAGCATTGGAGGATAGAAAAGGCATTTTGGGTTTCAAACCACCTTTTTGGAAATATTTTTAAAAATTGTGTAAACACCGTAATATGTACACAAATTATGTACTTGCCATCAGGACTTTGTGATGATCAAATCGGAAAATCAGCCCCCCTCCCCCCCAAAAAAACCAACCAAAAAATATATAGAAAAATAAAAAATACATACCCACTGTAGCACATTTAAAGCCTCAAGTTCCATATAAAAGTATAAAATTATAAATCATCTCTTTTAAATTCTGTAAGCTCTAAATCTTCCTACTCCATAATGAATAACTCTACATAATTACATTTATAACACCTGTTTTATCACCTTCACAGTTTTCTATAGACCTAAATTACTCCAATTATGGCATGCATGGGTGAAGTCAAATTGGGCTAAATTAGTCTATCTATTGAGTGCCTATAATGTTTAATTATTGTAATTATTTCTTGAGTACTTAACAATATTGTAAATATATAAGAACATGGTTATCCCCTAACTTCGTAATAAGTACTCACTAACGCTCGTACTTATTCACGAAGACGGGAATTATCATGTTCTTTCATATACTTATTCATGCGACTGTTCTTCTGCAATACAATACAAATTATTTTGTCTGATGTTGATTCTAGAAACTGTCGACATCGAAACAAAGCAAATTGTTGTTGAAATACATGTAGAAACGATTGATAAGTTCTTGAAGATCGGTACATCTTTCAAAGTGTAAGAAATTCCATCTATTCTGGGGTTGACCGCAATGAACGAGATTAAAGTGGCAAAACTTCTTACACGAATAAAATTATCTCGATTATTTTTATTGAATATAAGTGCCTATTTCTTCCGTAAAATCAGAAAAGGAAAATCTTGACATTTATTTTGTAACAACAGAGTCTGAAAAAGAAAGGAAATGGGGTAAATGTCGAGGAGACAACATCCCATATCCAGGTTAAAACGACCAAAAACAAAACATCTAGGGGTCACCATATGGTCTTCAACACAGTGAGGAACCTCACACCATATAGTAAGCCCTAAATGGCCCCGAAAAGGTAAAAAAGTGAATAAATCAAAGGAAACAAACCACATCCAATAACCCAAATATCAAGAAACTAAAATTTAAAAGAAGACAAGGACAAGCCAATGACCAACACATTCCTGACTTGGGACAGGCGCAAAAATTGCGGTGGGGTTAAACTCGTTTTCTTGGATCCAAACCCTCCCCTATGTGTGGTGAATGGCTAAAAATAAATACACAAAAAGAGTCACAGTAAAAATCAAACTAGAAAAAAAGTCCAACTTATCTAGACGAGTACCCTTACAATGAAGTACATAAAACATGAAGACAATACATACAGGTACTGTCCGGACAAATGCTCGCAGTTACTGACAGCTAGCTAAGGACGTAATTTCCGTTGACTATGATATCGAGCCTTCTTACATATGAAATTTCAATTGAAATACTTCTAAATAGATTTGGTATAACAACATCATCAATTATGAAAGAAGAACATGATATTGTGCAATGCCAAATACTGCCAATATGAAAAATTGTTTAAATTTAGTTATGGTGTAAAGCATTTAGGAGATGATCAATATTTTTGCCAACAAAAATATCGTACTTTTGTGAAATAAATAAGCAATGAAGTCTCTACAAATACGTGGTAAAATAAAGCAATGGAACAACGCTTTTTTGTTGTTGTTATTTTTGATCTTGAAGTCTCCATGACGCCTTCAATAATGAAATTTGCACACACCTTCCAACAAGTTAAAGACGACCCCTCATATGGCATAAAGAGTTTTATAACAATTCATGGTCCAAAATTGATGTTTTACAAAACTCGTCATTCATGGTATGACATTCACGTATTGAAGATGATGGTGCTGGTATTTATCTTCCAACTGTAAACCACAATTTAAGGAAGAGTAAATTATTTTCTCTTTTATTTGGTTTGACATTCTTCTTCTTACTGTTAATAACAAGG
>MJUU01042411.1:237627-251398 GCA_002080025.1 Modiolus philippinarum
ATGGATGTAGCAGAGCTCGACATCTAGCAATAAATTCCACTCAAACCGTTGTTTGGAGCTATCTTGAACTTACTATGAGTGCAGCTCATTGCTGCAGGCCTAATAGTGATTTCTCGTTAAAGAACAACAGAAAAGCTTATTTCCATTGATTAGTTTTACCATGTATTTGTAAAGAGCTTATCTCATTTGCATTTATTCTATATCCCTTTATTGTTAATACCAGTTTGTCATTGAGGAACCTTGTCTTTAAACTTAGAGTTTAATATACACATTGAAAAAAACAATTGTCATTCCGACTTTGGACACCTTAAGAGATATAGGTAATGCTTTTTGCATTTGCATGTTTTTTTAATGCTTTATAACGATTTCAATAATTAAAATTTGCTGTCACTATGTCACAGAGTAATGAAAATCAGTAAAAACAAATGATTCACAGTTTTTGGTGTTCCTTGCATCGCATCTATTATAAAGCCTTTACGGAATCGGACTAGTTAAAGATTGTTCAATCTATTATAGAAAGTAAAATCAAAATATGCATTTCTTTAAAAAAGGAAATTCAAAGAAGAAAGACTAGTAGCGAAATATTCTTGTCGGGAAACGGATTCCAATGATTGTTAGAGCACTTTGCCAGTTTAATTTATGTTTGTTGACGATCCTGCATCCACGATCAGAAAAGACATGGATGTAGTATTGATGGATATTTAGCACAGAATTCTGCTAGAGGCCGTCTTGAACTAATATGAGGTATGAGCAAAGCTCATTGTTGAAGACCTCATGCTGTTTTCAAGATGTAGAAAACAATAAATGCGTTATTGCTTTGCTTGGTTCTACCATGCATTTGTAGAAACTTTGTTTCATGTACATTTACTCTATATTCTTGCATTGTTGGTTTATATTATTAAATTTAAGCTATATAATATCCCCGACATTTCAGAAAAAATTTTGTTTTCCAAAATGACAAATAAAATAAGAATATTTTCTTTCAGAACTTTTCTCAAAAATATTTTCTCAGTTTTCTCATTTGATGTTAAAACCGTGAGTTTAGCTTGAAAGGAAATATATCATTAATATATATTTTTACTTCACACAATTTTTTTGTAAAAAAGTTACAAAAATTATAAGATTTCATTTTGGATTCTTGATTTGTATCATAAAATTTCTGGAAATGTTACTTTTGTCTCCTTCAAAAAAATTAATAATGCCGAGGTCCCAATTGGCTGAAATGAGATAAGGTACATTCTATTTGGTAATGTTTGATCTTATCTGAGCTAAGAATTTGTCAAATCGTGCGGATGATTTGTTTCTCGTTGCCACGATATGTTAATTCGTTGGAACGATTTGTTTTTTGTTTTGTTTTTTTTCGTGGCCACGATTTGTCAATTCGTGGGAACGATTTGTATCTCGTGGACACGATTTGATACTTCGTGGGAACGAGTTTTACCTCGTGGCCACGATTTGATAATTCGTGGGAACGATTTGTTTCTCGATTTGTGTTGATTTTGTTTTGTGGCACCACAAAATGTGACCCAAATAGGCTTTCATATCTATTATATTCGGAAATTTTGTCTTAACTTACCTTCAACTTCATGGTAGGATATGTGATTTTGGTATAGTTCTGGCAATTTGTATTTATGTCATTCCAACCTATGCAAACAAACTGAGCATTAAAATAGATTATAAAAAGCCGATTATTTCAGTATCTTCACATATTACATTAAGTGCATGCTTAACTTTAACAACCCATATCTGCTTAAAATCTACTCATCTATCAAATTTAATATAAACATAATCCAAAACCTTTGAATGCAAATTAAGTGAATTGAAAATATGTTGGGAAAATTCCCTGCAATATCCTTTGTACATTTATTTACTGTTCAATAAACCAGTGCATTATATACAAAGAAAAAAAATAAACATATTAAACATCAAAATTCATAAAAATCGAAATAATCAGACATATGTTATCTTTAAATAGTTGCAACAATCTATCAATAACTAAATCTAAAATAGTTTCGTTTTAAACTAAGGGGTATTCCCGTTGTGGAAAAGTCTACCGTTGGAGGATTAAGCGACACTGCTTTTTTCCGAATGTTTTAATTAAATCTTAAATGAAGGGAGAAACTTTATATCTAGAAGCTCTACTAACTTACAGTAACTTTACCATTTATCAATATCACCTCATCAAGAGACCAGAAGCTCTATGATTTTTATTGACACGTTTCTATTTTCAATCTCAAACAAAGAAAGAAAAAAAGGCTTCTATCATAAGAACAGCTCAAAGATCTAGATATCTTTAGACAAATGAAAGAAATACGGACTTTTCTTTCGTGGAACACAGCGAAACGAGATAGAAAGAGGACGAATTTCTGAGGTCTACCAATGCACATGAGATCAAATCTAGACAAATAAACGGTTGAACCAATCATTTAAACAACGCTTTTACTGTTGTTCTTCATGTCAAAATTACAAAACAGGATAACAGTAAACACCTACAATGGCCGAAAACTACAATCATATTAACAATGAAGGGATGTGAAAAAAGTGCAAATGAAACAAAGTCTCTACAAATGCATTGCAAAACTAAGCAATGGAACAACGCTTTTATTGTTCTTTATCTTGAAGTCACCATGAGGCCTTCAAGAATGAGCTTTACTCATTCCTAGTGGTAATTACAAAAACACAATATCAGTAAACACCTACATTCTACATTTCATAAGCGAACTGCAACAGAAAGACAAAAATTGAAGACAAGAGACAAACAAACATTACGATAGGAACTCGGGATAGTTCAACTTGAGTTTAAGACAGCCCCTAGCACCGGTTTGCGCGGAATTAATTGCTAGGTGTTGAGCGACGCTACAGACATGACTTCAGTTCGGATAAAATAAAAAAAAATGAAATCCATAAACCGAAAAATGTGTAAAATCTGATAGAGAACAAATTACCAATAGGGTCTACATAGGAAGGCCAAACATCAGCTGAGGACAGGCTCTGCAAGAGGGGGATACTCCTTAATTTTAAAGAAACGTTCCTTAAATTTTGCATATTAACAATGAAGTGATATGAAATTAGTGCGAAGAAGACAAAGCCTCTACAAATGCATTGCTATACTAAGCAATGGAACAACGCTGGAAAATTGCAATGTCAAATTTAAGAAACGTTTTATTTAAGAAAAGCTACTGTGGATTTAGTTTCTGAAATGTATATAGATCATACATCTCTCTCATGGGGAATCTTTTTTTGAACTCCATATGCCACAATCCACAAGCCAAGTGCACTAGAAAAGCAATAATGAAGACAAGAGACAAACATAATAACGATAGGAACTTTCCACTGGCCTGCAACAATGAGCTTTGCTCATAACTTACAGTAAATGCAAGACTCCCTAGCACCGGTTTCAGCGAAATTCATTGTTGTTTGTGTCCAGACATTATGTGTAGATCTAACCATTTGTTAAAAACTTTTTAAAGAATGTCTCATAGAAATGTCATAAACAGTTTATTTTGTACTTCAATATATCGTCGCGTGAATCTAATAATGGTGTATGCCATATCTTCAAACAGGGTCAAAAATTCAAATCAAGGTTCGGAGTCCCTCGTTTGCCTTCTTAAGTTTGTTATATAAGATATGAAAAATAATTTTAACATCCTGCTATGTATAGCAACACCTCAAATAATCATACGTTGTATAGTACATTAACAAAAAAAAAAAAAAAAAAAAAAAAACTGAATGAGATATAACACTTTAAGCAATTTATCTTCTTTTTGGATAATACATTGTATTATACCGAGAATAGGAGTTATGACATAATAATATGTCCATGATACCTTTGAAAATGAGAAAACCACGCTTTGTCAATGCAAACTTGCTACAGCCAACAACAAAAAATCGAGCTACATTTTTTTTAAAAAAGATATAGCATTAAGTGCATCTTACTATGGCAGCCTAAGAAGAATAAAAACAAATGCTTTTCAGTTTTACAACTATAGAAAAAAGGAATAACAAATATTTCAGTTTTGCAACTTCTCAAAAAAAAATAAATGCTCAATCAATATATTGGTGCACACATAGAACAATCGATGATCCCTACTTGTGATCTTTAATAATATTTTGGAAGTATTTTCTGTCATCCAGTGGCATATATTTTAACATATCTTTAAAATCTTTGATTTTTTTCCTTTGACAAAACATGTGATGATGACAGTTTAGAAATTTTAGGCAATACCCAGGCAATATTTAGTTTTTTTTCCTTGTTGAAGCTTTTACAATGAACAACTCTTTAAAATTGTCCCCACTAAATACATTTTTGTACATAACATGTAAAGGTTTTTCACTCTCTAGTTTTATGCTTAACCTTTTGGAATGGTACACTAGTGTACTTAAAAGATTGCCTTGCCAATAGGTAATTAAAAAAATCACTAGTTCTAAGTTGTATAATTTTCTTAGATCTTGGCCGGATTTTTGTAAGCACCCTTAACAAGCTAACAGGACTGTAAACTTCACTTAGATTCAGTCTTTTCTCTATATGGGAATGAACGTAGTCGACTTCCTGGATACAAGAATATCCTGGCTCGCAGTATTTTTGTTCTAAAGTTTTTATACCTGAATTCTGTTGGTTCGAATATTTTTTATTAAAGCACTGGATATCCCATTGCCTCCCCCCTTTCCCGCAAGATTCTCAGTAAAGGCTACACTTACGGTCATTTCTTGTCGATTTGTGAAACTGTAAGCTGTGTGTCCAAATACAAGTTTCAAGTTGGCCATATCATTCTTAGCATGTTCTGTCTCCTTAAAGCAGCATGGCAGCATGTAATGCTAGACTGTTGCAAGTCATTGCACGTGAAATGCACTTCAATTCATCTTTGCTTAACTATTGCATATCTGTATTCTTTCTAGCAAATAGTTAATCCAATTGTAAAACTTTTTACTGTTGAGCAAAAATGTGATAAATAAGAGAATGGGTTGAGCAACAAACATTCCATCATATCGCAATATATATAAAGAGAGTGAAAGTAAAGAAGAAAACAAGAATAGTGATCTACTGATCACGAATACCCCTCCTTTAAACCTCAGAATTAAATAACACAATACTGAAGTTGTTGTAAATATACTTTTCTTCCTATAATTCAAGTTTTTTAGCAATTCTCTGTTAGCACTTAAACTATTTTGCACGGATGTTAATGAAATTCCTTGAAATTTGTTTCACACTACCACATCAATGTAGGAAACTTGTTTTCATGCTAAGGCAACTAGTTGCCATGACAACAATCAGCAACAGGAGCAAAATTGTCAGCTCTAGGTGAAGAATTGTCATTTTTAAAATTTTTATCACTGGTTATATCTTATTTGCGAGTAGTTGTTATGACAGACAGTATTCCATTTTGGATATTTACCTTCCCTAATGAAAATAATTGAAAAGAATTATGGGGATCATCTCCGTTATCGTTATCAACAAAATTTCTATTTTGTTAATACTAAAAGAAATTTGGAGTACGGTGTATACTCAAACTTACAACAACTGTATAAATGATTAACAAATATTGCATAACAATATGCATTGGCATATGCATTAACCATTTTTCAAGGGTACCATATGACCTCTGACCTTCACATTGACAAATCTTTGTGATGTTTTAAGGTCAAATTCTTTTTTTTAATGTTTCATGTTAAAATGAAGGCTTCAAAAAATCTTTCTGAGATGTAAAATTCCTCTGATGACACAGGGTTTGATTTATCTTGTATGTGGGAATCTGAACGTTATGCATCACAATTCAAGCATAACCTTCATCAACTTTTAATAGTAATTTTTTGACAACTTCTGGCTGGAATTATTTTGTTTGCCTTTAATGATATTATTTGTTTTTTATTTTGACTAATTGTATATAATCGTCTCAGAATAATGAGCTTCATTGCAAAACTGATGATCTTTGTCCTTGAAATTGACTTCAAGGTCACTCTGAATTTTTATTTGATCACTTGCTATCTGCAGGGCAGCTTTTTCATACAATATTAAATGTTGATTTAATGTTTAGTATGTAGCAATGCCACAATATGGCGATGTGATCTCCTACAATTTATCGTGACCTTTGGCTTTGAAAACTTATCTAAATGTCACATGATTTATTATGATTAAATGTGTTGTTTGTAAATCACCAAAACGGAAGTATAAGGTCATAAAAACCACCTCATCAACCATGATTCGTACGATTATTTTTAATTTTTCAAACGAATGGCTTAGGAATTGCCTTGTATATCACATTGTGTTTCTATGTATCCGTATTTTTGTGAAGTATGCTTCTAAAATGGAAAAGTTTGACTTTTTTAAATATGAATGCCCCCGTCCATGTCAGCAAAACACCAATCAAATGAAATCGAGTTAATTTTCAAATCACTACAGAAAACAAAGGTTGTAAAAAGTGATTAATTTTCAGGTAGAAAATAAAATATTAAAATTTTGAAAAAGTTCCAATAAAGTGTTCTCTCTAAGCCATCTGGAAAAAAATCATGTTTTATTTCTAAAATTAAATTTACAAAATTTCTTGAACAATGAAATGCGATTTTTATAAAATCAAATTCGATCTTTCTTTATAGAAGGAAATAATATGCAAGTATTAATTTTGGAAAGTTGCTTTAAAGCGATCTATTTTAAGCACCTAGAAATGGAAAATGTATTTTCTTTAAATGAATGGTAAAGAACACTTGGATAGCAAAATTATTTTTGTGAAAATTGATCTTGACTTTCATTTTATTGTAGAAAATAGCATTCTGAATGTTGAGAAAGCTGCGTCCAAGTATTTTCTTTTTTTAAACTAGAAACGGGAAAAACAGGTTTTTCATCAAGATGAAATTGACCTTCCTTCATAATAGGAAAAAACGAATTCAAATTTGAAAAAAAATGAGTTGAAGCTTATCTCTTGATCGTCCGGAAACGGAAAAATATTTTATCACAATCAAGTCCAATAACTCTTGAACAACATAGATATATTTCTTCAAAATCAAACATGAGCTTTAATATAGAGTTGAGAAATTCATGTTAAAATTTGAGAAAGCTGCATTAAAACGTTCTTTTTATCTGTAAGCGAAAAAAAGATCACACATTTTAAACTCATTTTCAAAGACAAATTGGAATTTCGTCAAAATAGAACTTGACCTGCATTTGATATTAGGGAGTTAAATATTCAAAAGTTTGCTCTTTTTATCACCTGGAAACGGAAAAAAAGGATGTCTTAAGATCCTATTGGTAATTTGTTCTCTATTAGTTATTACACATATTTTTGTTTGTGGATTTCCAAATGTTTTGATTTGGGAGTCCCTGGGGGTATTTGCCAACTCAGTAGTCAGTACTTCGGTGCTGGCCCGAAAACCGATTTTATCGTAAAACTTGCAATTTCAGAGATATATTATTAAAACCTTAGGATATCTCCCTCAAGCAAAGCTCTTAGCTGATTTCAAATTATTCAAAACTCTTCAATGACAACTATGAATTTCGTAAAATTTATTAGTAGGGAATGACATATTGAAATTTGAAAAAAAGTGCATCATCTTTTTATCACCTGGAAGCGAAAAAAATATGTGTTAACAATTAAGGAGAAATAACTCTTGAACGACAAATAATAATTTCGTCAATATCAAACTTGACTTTCATTTGTAGTAGGACAAAATGTCTAAAAGTAAGTGGAAACCGAACCGTCAATCCAAAACGAATAATCCAAGGACAATGGCAACAACGGAAACAACAAAGAAACAGAGACACAACATGAGTACGGCACAGAAAAGAAAAATGAAGACACACACACACACACACAAAGATGAACAACACGGACCCAATAAAAAACCATGGGTGAGATCAGGTGCACCGGTAGAGTTAGCATCTCCTGCTTCTTATAAGACACCCGCCGTGTTGAACATGTCAAATCCGGTAGTAAATTAAGTCAAATCCGGTAGAGGAAACAACAATTTAGCTTTAGAGGGAAAGATCTGTTGTGATCTGGAAAACAGATTTCCAATAGCGGTCCACAAGATGGTGATGTCGACCGTAAAACTTATGGAGGGATGACTTCAAGTTTTGGGTAACATACCCAAAAATTAGAATTTCAGGATTTTTGTTTAAAAACAAGGGGTACCTTCCAAGCATATTCCTGTCCTTACATGATTTAGGCTCCAGACCTCTATTATTATTCTATCGGTAATATGTCCTCTATCAGCATTTAAACATATATTTCGGTATATGAATTACGGAATATTTTTATTTGATGTACACTATACAACGGCAGTAGAATACCGAAGGAACAAAGGGGTGAAATTCACAAAAATCAAAGTCGAAAGACAGGGCAAAAACGAGAACACAGAAAATAATGACGTTAGACACAAAAACAATGACGTTAGACAGATATAAAGCACAGAACCAGAAATTACAATATTCAGAACAAAGGCAATCACAGTGTGAACTCCAGTGAAACTGAGAGTGACATCAGGTGCTCCGGAAGGGTAAGCATGTCCTGCTCTGTTAACAGCACCCGTCACACTAAAGTGACATCAGTTGTCGACATGACCATATGCAGAAACTAAATTCACAGAAACTTTGGCATTTTGCTATTGTTTACAAAACTAGCGTAGGTAAACATTCGTCTCTTAAGGATGGTCACTCCTGAGGTTTTTGAAACTGTCTCTGACTTTCGGAATTCTCTTATTTTATCCACCATGATGCATTGGTAAATTTTGCACACTGACCCCAACTTTTCTTTTCAAATATGTTTGTATACATCTTGAATAAACTTTTGACAAAATTTGATGAAATTCTTTATATATCTTCATTGTATTCCAAAAGTTGATTGCCTTAATGCAAAGAAAATGAAAAATCAAGAGGAGTTCGGTTTCCCGCCAAAATTTTAGACATGTAAATCACAAAAACGGGCAAACTGACATATCAATATTTTTTGCTAAAATGATGTATGACCGATGTTCTAATAAATAAAGATACTAATTTTAAAACCTTGATATAATGAACTTGAGGAGTGACCATCCTTAAATAGGGGATAACAAAATTACCGAACAGATTTGTCAAGAACCGACAAAACAGGTCGAAACCACCGGAAAAATTGTGATCCCTGCATTTGACGACATCATATCCTGCACTTTTTGTCTCAAAGCCCATTTACTTATAAGAAGCGTTTATCGTTTCTGTGACGTTGTACAATGAATTTAACTTTGACACAGCTATTAGAATGTACGTTTTTTGCTTATAAAATGACAATATATAAGATATACATTTATTACTTTTGGATGTACATTTTGTATATAACCTTTAGGTGCCTTGCAAGTGTACACTGCACATTATTGTTGATAGGAAGGGAGAAGTTAAGATGTAAACAACTAAAAAATAATGATGATAAAAAAATCAATCGGTATTCCATCATCTATCCATTAAGTTATTGAATAGTGTAGTTTCTAACGAAAACAAATTAGTGCAAAGATATTACTACCGCAATGGAAGGGGAGGTCTTGCATGCCATAAAACCGGTCTTACCCACTATTTCTTTTGAAATGCCTGTATCAAGTCAGGATCATTGCTGTCGTCAATTTTGTCCGTAGGTTTCGATATTATTTGTAAAGAGAAATTCTTTTTCACTCACTTTCCCTCTTATTTGATTTTAATCCCCCTTTGGTTACAAAAACATACTGTTTCATATTCAACATTTGTTTTAAAAGTCATACCTTTGATTCTAAATTGGAAATTTAAATTTAGTAAAACTAAAATATGAAAATGCACAATTACAAAAGTCGCCTATCGACATATTTTTGAAGCAAGAAAATTTTCGTGTGCTCCATATACTTCAGTCGTAGACTCGTAAAATAAAATAATATCATCAGCAGAAAGTTTGCATACCAATTGGCACTGATTGTGCTCCTCTGCTCGCAAACTTGTTTTTATATTCGTATGAGACTTAATTTCTTCTGGAAATCCTTAAACATTATAAAATAAAGGGTGAAAGATCCTTTATTCTTCCGTAAATGGTGGTTTACAGTGGGAGATGACCCATGTGAGATCGATGCACGTGACCTCATCTCACACCGGTAAATGACCAACCAGACGTGTTGATTTTTGTGATACAACAATCGTATCCATGACTAAACGTCATAAAACACCTGACGTCATAATGTTAGAAACACTCAAATGGCGACAACGTTGTTCACACGGTAGAAGTTTCTAGACATTTCTATCCGTGTTTTACGGAAGAAATAGGAACTTGCATTCGGTCAAAATGAAAGATCGGGATATCTTTCACTCATGTAAGAAATTCTACGTCTTTTACTCTCGTTCCGCTACGCTCAACTCGAGAAAAAACGAAATTTCTTACATTTGTGAAAGATAGCCCGATCTTTAATTTGACCTTATGCAAGATCCTATTAATCTTACTTATATATATATTAATGATGTTTTTTCCATAAATAACTCATCTTTTGCTAAATGGTTCAACCAGAACTAGAGATGAAAGAAACGACAGAAATAACTAGATTTATCTGTAATTTGGGAGAGTTTCCTTTGATGGCTACTATATCATAAAACTTGTATCGATGGGTATACGACCAGCAACAAGTGATACTAGAAATTATCAGCTGGTGGTCATTTGCATGAGCCAACATGTTGCGGAAGGATCTACTTTTACTTTTTGTCCAATCGCACTTCAGTGGTCATAGCTCTTAAAAAAGAACGTGAATAATGTTTGCAGAAAAAAATTTTGAAGCAAAACATAAACGTGCTAATTTAACAAAAAAACAAACACAGATATGCTCTTTTATTTTTCTTAGATATGGTGTACTTGTACATGAGATAATATCTCATGTGTACACTTTGTTAAATTACTATTATCTAAATTTATGTAAATTCCAAAACCTAAGGATTAACTCCCTCCATCGTAGTTTTGTCCTTTGCTATATTTGATATCACTGATTATTCGGATTTCGTTTGGTTTTATGCATTTTAAACATTTTTGAAATTATGGATTTCCTTTGTTTGGGTTCTATTGCTGCTGATGAGGAATTAATTTCCGAAATGGCCATACAGTTCATTAAAATTATTGCAGTTGGAGTTAACATATGTGTTATGGTCTCATGTTCATTTACTCCATATCCTTTCGTGAAATAACAGAACAATAATCAACAAAAAGAACCATAAACATGGCATCAAATATTGTGCTAAATCAGATTTACCCAGACACTATGCAGTGTTACAATTTTAATTAAAATGCAACGAATACACAGTATCCAGAGAGTATCTGAAAAATTCTCCCTGAAATGAAAACGATTTTCCTCAATAATGGCAATTCCTTCAAGCAACACCCCCTCCCAACAACAACAAAAAACATAAACTCCGGTACTTTCAATACGTCCAACAAAACTCTGATTGGTGAAATATGTCCAATCATAGTAAATCATTGCAAAGAAACAATGGCGCTTATTGAAATTTTGCAGAGACAAGAGAAAGAATAGTGATGGAAAACTGAGAGAGAAGGTGATACAAATGTAGCAAACTCAAAATCGGGACGGGTTTTGAAAGGGGAATATGACATGGGACAGAGTAATATTGACGGTTGATTTTGTAGAAATAGGAAAAAGTAATAGGAAATAGAGAAAACTCTCTTGTGTTCTCAAAACAAGAGTAGCATTATGACAACTGACGCCATGACACCTTGACAGTTCTCTCTAGGACATTGGAATGTGAGCAATTTCCTTTTGTTTATTACATCAGAAAGTTTCAACCTACCTTATTACACTATGATATGATCCTGAGTTTTATTCAAATGTTACATTTTAATTACTTCTGATAGATGTACCTTTCTTAACGTAACCGTAATCGTGCATTTGAATGAATGGAGTGACGTCACGTAAGACCGCGTCATACATAAAAATTCGACAAAAAATAGTGCATATAGTTTTTTACTATTAAACGAACGTTGTTGCAAGACAACACGTAAAAAAAGAATAACTTAACAAAAAGCAACTTAATTTGTGTTTCCTTGTGACATTACCGATAAAAAAAATTATAAGTAGTGAATGATAGGATATGGGGTAAATGCACATGAGACAAAGTCTGTAAAAGTACTTGGTAAAAAAAGCAAAGGAACAGCGCTTTTATTATTGTTCTCCATCTTGAAGCAACCATGAAGCCTTTAACAATGAACTTTGCTCATACCTCATTGTAAGTTCAAGACGGCCCTAGCACCGATTTGAGTGGAATTCTTTGCTAATTGTCGTGCAACGCTACATCCATGTCTTTACTGATCAATGGTGCTGGATTGTCAGCAAACATTAATTAAACTGGCAAGGTGCTCTTATAATCACTGTCATCCTTTGCTCGACAAAAGCACTAGTGTCTAAAGCTAGTGGACGATTACATCATATCGACAAACACAGGGCACTTATCAAGTTGAATGAAAGAAAACTTATCATTATAAAACAGTGAGATGTTGACACTTTAGACAGGCGATCAGAATTTTATTTCGAAATTACAAAAATAAATGACAAAATTTGAAAGTATGAGTAGCATATCCATATGAGAAATTACCTCACGAATAAGTACACCATAGCTGAAATATATAGAGATCATACATCTCTCTATAAGGAGTATCAGGTATATTCTCTCACGACCAAAAACATCATAACTGAAACATATAGAGAGCATACATCTCTCTTTAAGGATTATCGTTCGACAAGGATTATAAGGTCCATATCAGATTCGTCCTGCGGGCTCATCTGATATGGACCTGATAATCCTTTTCTCGCGAACAAAACTTCTAATAATTAATATAAACATCTTTTTTGGACTCTCAAATTTGACGAAAATGGTCGTCTCAGTACCAAAATTTACAACAAAAGGGACGATTTAAAATTCAATAATATCAATTTCCCAAACATTGACAGTATTATTTCAGCTTCTCCTTCTTACGAAGTGTATGTTTCACAGCTGATTCGTTACGCGAGACCTAGCAGAAATTATACAGACTCTCTCATTTAACATAGTTACCTCCGTGACCGTTTTATTAATCAAAGCTTCAAACAATTCCGTATCATACGATCATTACAAAGTTCTTTAATAGATAACAGTCCCTTGTGGAAAATTTTAAAGTTTCGGTCCGAACTCTGATTCAAGATTCTTTCTCACTTAACACTGGGATGATCATGTCTATTTACTGTCTAAGACCTTTCAAAAGCAATGGCTGTTGAGTTGCTACCGGATACTACTGCAATGAAGGGGGTGGGGGTGGCATGCCATAAAACCAGTTTAACCGCCATTATTTTTAAAATGCCTGTATACCAAGTCAGGACCATTGCGGTCGACAATTTTTCCGGTGGTTTCCACCTGATTTGTCTTTTGGTCTCATGGACTTCGGCTCTTGACAACTCTGATCGGTAATTTTGTCATTACCCTAATGTACATACTAACATACTAACAATAGTCTTATGTTTATTGGTTTTATTTAACAGGTTATGACGCATTAGAAAAGGACAATTACTGAACAAAATAAATGCCAAATATCTTCGAATACTTTTTGATAAAAATTCATTTATAAAATATTAAACATTAATTTATGCCCATGCTTAATTTATAAAGATTTATAGATTTCTTTACCTACATCTGCTGTAAATACTGGACGATGATTGAGATTTAGAAGTTATAGACAACTTTTGTGCTTTAAAAACATATAAATTTCGGTTGTAGGTCATATTTTATTTCACCGAGTTTTTTTTTTTTTTTTTTTTTTTTTTTTTT
>MJUU01042411.1:251408-280653 GCA_002080025.1 Modiolus philippinarum
CGATGACATTTTTTTAAAATCTACTTGTATCAGTAAATGAAACTATACGCATTTACATTACAAAACTAATATTAAATATGAAAAACGGAGGTAATGGGGTTAATGCCAAGGAGAAAACATCCCATCTCCAGGTTAAAACGACCCAAAACAAAGCATATAGGCGTCAACAGCTTATTTAGTCATTAACGTAGGTGAAAATATAAATATAAATAAAGGGGAGGTTTGGGTATCCATAAACCGGTTTAACCATACCGCTATAGCTTTTGCTAGTGTCGGTACCAAGTCCGACTGTTCCGAGTTCCTATCGTTGTCTACGTTTGTCTTTTGTCTTATATGTGTTTTTCTTGTGTAGTTCCCTTGCAGATTGCTGCATGTAATTATGATTTTAAGCCATTGTAGGTGTTTCCTGTTATCCATTTTTTAACATTTACTACATTTGTTCAAGACTAGGTCTGATTCTATAGACAAGTATAGACTAGTAGGGATAAAGCAATATTCGTGTAGTGTCTTCAAAGATGAGACTTATTTGTATTAGGGTTAGACACAGGGGCATTGGAAGCTTAATGATCATTGACAACTGTTTCGTTTCGAATACAAATAAATCTCATGATTGAAGACATCAGTTATTTGAATCAACGGCAGTAGACTATCGAAGAAATAAAGGAATCGTATTTACAAAATTCGAAGTCCAAAGACATGGCCAAAAACGAAAAAAAAAAAAAAATAACAATGACATTGGGCAGCATTCCAAGTCTGTACCTCACCTAGATATACTAATATACCAATAATCTTTGTGTGTGAGTGTCTTCATTTTGCTTTTCTGTGCTGTACCAATGTTGTGTCTTTGTTTTTTTTTCTGCCTTTTTTTGTTTCTGGTGTTGCCATTGTCCTTGAATTGTTCGCTTTTAGATTGACGGTTCGGTTCTCACTTACTTTACTATACCAAATATCAAATCAATATGTGAATCTGTTACAGAAAAAAAAATCCGGAAACCAAAAATTAAACGTACGGACGGACAGACAGACGGACGGACGGACTGATGATATACAAGAATACGTCCGTCTTTCGACGGGCGTATAAAAATCCATGGCACGTGTTACTTCTCTAACCCTCAAACAGTACCATGGTAAAAGTTTGTAAACGATTTGTTATAATTTAATCATTAGACGAATTGGTACCACAAACATCATGCTCACTAACGAACACAAAACTGAAATTTAACATTATGATATACGACCCAACATTAAAAACTAAAGTGTGAACTCTCTTAAACTGAGAGCGACATCAGGTGGCCCGGAAAGGTTGAATGACTAAAATTATTCTAATAAAAATTGTGAAAAAATCTCGATGTGTTTCTTTAGATAGGATATTAATAATGTCAAATGTAAAGAGTGAAATCCACTCTCAATAAATAGACCACAATAAAAGTTAAAATGCAATGTATGCAGTACAAATAATGTATTACCTAACTAATAAGTTTTAGTATTTTTTTTATCAGAACTGAGTGAAGTATTGGGTAATATTATGAAAATAGAATTAATGTGGACGTCATTCAATGAAAATATTAACACAGGACGGTATCATTTCTGCATTATAGGCGTGACTTATACGTTACTATACTTATAAATAACAATGAAAGGATATGAGGTAAATCCATATGAGAAAAAGTCTCTACAAATACATAATTAAACCAAGCAATGGAACAACGCTTATCTGTAGGCATTACTTATAAGCTACTATAAGTAAAAACTTTATCATTATACGCATCCCTTTGTATATGCTAATAAAGGCTACGCTAAGCGCAGCATAATGTCGGCCACTAAAATTTTAACAAGTGTAATTTAAAGTAAATTTGGACACAGTAAAGAGATTGACACCATAGAAAGATGGATAAAACAAGTAGCTTGACACAGTAATTGGCTAGAAAACCCTGAAAGCTCAGAAAAAGAGTAAGAGTTACACAAAATTTCTTGAAATTTTACCGAAAGCTTACTTCAGGAATCAAAAGTAAAAAAAAATCCAAATGAAATCCGATAAAATAAGATATTTTAAAAAATAGCAATTTCGGCCCCTTTGACCCCTTATATCTCATAAACACTACGAGATTCGCCAAATCTGTTGACATACTACTGTAAGCTTACAGCAAGAGAAATACGAAGAAGAAAATCTCATTGAAATCAAAAGAAAGTAAAAAATTTTACAGATTTTGAAAAGTAGCAATTTTGGCCCCTTTGACCTCTTAAAGCTCCAAAACCGTAAGTGATATGCCAAATCTAATATGATGTTACTGAAAGCTTACAACAAAGAAAAAAAATCCCATAAAAAATGACGAAAAATAAAGATTTTACATATTTTGAAAAATAGCAATTTTGGCCCTTTGACCCAAAATGGCACGAAAACGCCAAATCTGTTTAATGCTACTGAAAGCTTATGCCAAGAGAAATGCAAAGAAAAAACAATCAAAATTCGATAAAAAATAAATATTCTGCGGACCAATGCATGAACACTTCCAATTTGGCCCTTTTTGGCACCTTTTTATAAAACAGGCGGGGCCACAATACCCAAAACCAATCCCAACCTTTTTTGTGCGTGAAGGAACATTGTGTTGAAATTTCAAAAGGATTGGTCAATCAGAACTAAAGTTATTGTACGGAAACGAAGTGTCTACAGACGCCGACGACGACACCGCCAGCATCATACTTATACACGACCTCAAAAAAATTTTTTTTTCGGTCTTATAGAAATGGTATTTGCACTATAAAATGTATTCTTGCACTATAAAATGGCTTCTTGTTAATTAAATAATTAAATACCTAATATGTAATCAATGTTCCTGTCAAGTGTCATTTCGTTGTTCTGTCGTTGTTTTGACAATTTTTTAAACCAAAATGTTCGCTGCGGTAGTAAATAACTAAAAATCAGATTTAAAAAGAGTTTTATTATCAAAAAAATTAAAATTTGACCTTTTTTATTAATAATGTGCCATTTTATTTCTAGTCATTGTTTTTCTTTAAATATTACAATTACTTTATACAAATGTCACACGCATACTTGATAGATTTATATCGTATTAAGGATGGTCACTCCTCAGGTTTTTGATACTGTCTCTGACTTCCGGAATTCCCTTGGTTTATACATTATTATGCATTAGGAAATTTTGCACACTGACCCCCAATTTTCTTTTCAAAATATGATAGTATACATCTTAAATAGACTTCTGACAAAATTTGATGAAATTCTTGATATGCCTTCATCGAATTTCAAAAGTTGATTACCTTAATGCAAGGTGAATGAAAAGTCTAGAGAAGTTCGGTTTCTCGCCAAAATTTCATGCGTTAAAAACTCAAAAACTACCACACGGACCTTTTAATATTTTTTGCTTAAATTGATGTTCGATCCATATACTAATAAATAAGAATTATAATAATTTTAAATCCTTGATATAATGAACTTGAGGAGTGACCATCCTTAAGTTAAAGTAACGGTCAGCTTGTTTCTGTATTCTAATCTCTATGTTTGTTTGTATGTGCTATGAATTGAAATAAATATGTTGAAACCAAACAGATATTAAAACCAACAGACATTAAAATTATAATATACTGTACGCTTGAGAAAGTAAGAGTGGTGTTCAAAATACAAAATTAACCAATTAAACACCTTCATTTATAACCAACATTACATCCCAGCTCCTTTGTTCTAACTGGGGTGATCTGAGTCAAATCACCCCAGCAATCTCACCCCGGTTGGAATAAAGGATTTTTCACTTTTTATTTTGTTTTTGTCAGGACAGATTTTGAGAACTGTTCAGTTCTTTGGACTTAGTAAAATCTTATGTTTTAAAATCAAGATTTTAAAACGTTGAAAAATAGAATAGTCCATAGTGAGATTCGAACCGCGGTCGTTTCGTTTACTAGACTTCTGCCTTACCTACTAGACCGCGAACTCGTTGGAGGTACCGTGTTAAAAAATCGTATATAAAGATTGGTTGTGGGGCACAATAAGGATATATATTATCATAATAGTATGAAATATTTATCTCATTGATAACATTATGAGCATGGAAGTAATTTTTAGGAATTATATATCGATCTTTCTTCACTTTATATATTAGCTGGGATGTAAAACAGTTATCACACTCTGACTTCGTGTGTCTGAATTAGCCCACCCCTGCGGCCTCCGGCCTTCAGGCTGATCTTATACAGACACATCGCGTCCTCGTGTGATAACTATTACGCAAAACAAATAGTTCACTGTATACATGAAAAGGTGTCAATATTAGGCTTGGTGATCTTAGAGATTTTATATGCATTTAAATAACAAATTATGTATAGCTGAAGGCAATAAAAGGATTATCTCTGTGAACCTTTTGACACGAATGAATGTATTGTCTAACAACAATTTTTAAACAATCAGATATTCCCTTATTAAGCACACGGACACATTAGAAAAAGTATGCTCTATGAAAAAAAGAGGGGTGAAGAGAAGACTTTTGATTGGACGAGAGAATGTAAGTATGCGATAAATATTTAAAATGTATGTATTCTTTTATTTGACAAAAAAGGAAATTAATTAAGGGAAACTACAATATATTGGAACCAAACCAACAATTTTGAGCACAATTTAGCCAACAATCTCCCGATAAAAATAATAAATTGTACCATTTTTTCCAGAGAAAATAATTAACAATATGTTACAACTCACATGATCTTAGAATTAGATAAATGTACTAGATTTGGTCACATTGACAAATACTTCCTAATGGCACAAAATATCTATTGTTCATGATTCTGAAGCAAAAAAATAAAAGTCTTGTGCATCTACTGTTTTACAAAAACAATGTATGAAGGATCAGACTATATCTGTGAAATCTAATAAAACCCCGATATTTTAAACAATAACAAAACATCGATGTTGCTGCTCATTTACTTTCTGCATATGGCCATATCCACAACTGAAATACTTATAAACCCAACAAAGACAATCAACTGATGTCTTTACAGTGCAGATCAAATAAATGACATTTGGAAGATCATAAATCAAAATTTGTACAACAAATTGTTACTGTTGACCAAGAAACTATCCATGATCTCTAATTATCAATATTCATTCATTTTAAACGAACAGAGTTGATCACCAGCGTTATTTTTTTTTTATCAGAAACCGATGTTAATGTATGTTTGAATATATGGTAATTAAAGTAGATAGACACTTTTGTGCTGCGCAATTAATCGCGCATTTGAAAAAAATAAAAAGTCGGATAAGGATTAAGATTTATTTTCGGACAAGAACAGCTTTTCCTTTCCGACGTCATAATTTACTAACAGATGTGAAACGTCATATTTTGCCAAATTTACCTCGAATTAGCTCCATTTTCCCCGTGAATGATGTTTTATCTAGGCAGTTTAAGTAGTATATGACAAACAAATGTGTAGGTTTTGCTCACGTTTTTTTTTCTCCAACACTTAAGACTCTGCTTTAAGCACTCCAAAAGTAGATAACAAAAAAAAACGTGTACGTTTTTTTTTCTCCAACACTTAAGACAGCACTCCAGAAGTATATAACAAAAAACGTGTAGGTTTTGCTCACGTTTTTTTCTCCAACACTTAAGACTCTGTTTTAAGCACTCCTACCTAAAACAACACCATGGTTTTTATTCACCTCATTAACAGCACCAAAAATTTTAAACCACAGCACTACAAGAAAATCTTTAGGTTATAAAAATGACAACGATTCCTAGATATTTCCCGGAAAAGTCTAATACGAACAATTTTCAAACAATACAAGGAGTAAAAAATATGCCAAGTGATTTTTTCCGTTTACTCATTGTTGGGCCGAGTGGATCTGGTAAAACAAATTTGCTAATGCACATTTTATTTAAACCCTTATTGTATTACGATAAAATTATTGTTTACGCAAAGAATTTGGAGCAGCATTACTACATTCGAAGATTCGAGAAAATAGCAGAAACACTAGGAGTGGATATAGAAGACTTGGTGCAACTATCTAATGATAAAGTTGAAGACATCGACGATCTATCAGATTTGGATAACAAACAAAAAATCGTAATTTTTGACGACTTTATTTGTTCACAACAAGACCAATCTTCTATTGTGAAATACTTTATAGGTGGAAGGCGGAAGAAAATGAGTGTAATTTAATTGAGCCAGTCCTATTTTCGGATACCCAAAGACTGTCGTCTGAATTGTTATTTCTACGTAGTGTATAATTTTCCGAGTAAAAAGGAGAGAGAACTTATACCTTCAGAACTTCAGGTCTCAAAAATACGCTAATTGAAATAACTAAAAATAAATATTCTTTTCTGTATCTTAACTTGCGAGACAAAAAATATTTCATTGTTTTGATCAGGAAATACAAAATACGTTTTCTTAACTTATTAAAATCTATTTTACAAATTACTTTAATGACAAAAATATTTCATATACAAAATACGTTTTCTTAACTTATTAAAATCTATTTTACAAATTACTTTTGATGACAAAAAATACTTCATATACAAAATACGTTTTCTTACAAATTACTTTTAATATCCTTTTTGTACCCCTAATAGGTAATCGATACGCCGCAGTGAAACTGCAACAAAAATCAACACGATGTCAACCTGTTGCCAAGTCCATTTCATAACTACAACGTACATCGTTAGCTAAACAACGAGGTAAGTTATATCTCATATATATTTTTTGTATTTGTGTTTACCATTAAGTGGTATAATTCGTTTTTAATATAATGAATAGTCAATTCCATGAACTAAATTTTTACGGTATGTTATTTCAGGTTTGTCACAATGAACAAAACAGAATTTGCTGAGATGAAAACAGCACTTGGATGACCCACGTTCACACGATTTCGAACAAGCCGAAATTACCAGAGGAAAAAATAATAACGGATAGTTACAATACGAACAGTGATATAAAAACAGCAACCGGGAAGAATATTCTAGACTAATCACGCCAATCTTGTGTTCTTTACTTCTTCGCTCTCCAACATTTTCTGGAAGTCTTCTTGCGTTAACTTGGTCTTATTTAGTCCCTTACCCTTCGTCTTGACACTAATTACATTGTCTGTATCGATTGTAATGGTCATATACATCTTGGGTGCAATATAAACCGCCTTAATTATCTTGGCATCCTTTTTGTAGTCGTTAGCCAGATCACCCAAGTTATTTCCATTATAATTAGGTATTAGTTTTGCTTGTTCACCGGGCACGTGAAGGCTATCGGTGTCAGTATAATAAAAATCAGAATCTATTTCGGACTTCGGGTTCAAGGTCGTCATATGATCGTACATGATCTTGTGGCTATAAGCCAGAACAAAAGCACCAAAATGTGACGGCTTACTGATCTTATCAACCGAGTCAATCTCGGACCTCAAGTTACCGGACACATACCAAGTATTTGAAACTAGTTCCAGATCGGTGATCATATATTTGTGGTGGAACTCTCAATATTCATTATTGTCCCTTATAGTCTGAGTGTGATTGAATATTGGTCTTTGGATCATCTTCCCGTATAACCCATTCATCAGTAGCTTTGCTAGTGTACTGAACACTTCCTTTTTGACTAGTTTTCTTGGTTTGGAAGAATTTTTGTATATAATCATAAAACACCTTACTAGTCTTTTCCCAATAATATCCCTCGATAATCTCGACTTTATAGCCGTATTTAATCATTTGGTCTATATCGACTGAAGTATACCAACCCTCCGAGTCCTCCAAATCCCACTTAGTTGCCCCTTTTTCGTCCTTTCTTGCTACTACTGAATGAAGCAGTTCCTTATTTGCAACATACCGAACTTTATATTTCCCCATTTTACCCTTCATCTCGTTGCCACTAGTATCATTTCGTTGTCCCACCGGATATTAGTGCAGCATACTAGTGGGATAAAGGGAGACGACGTCCACATTCAACAGGAAATCGGTCACATCATCGTACTTTATTTTTTCTTTTAGTACTTCCTCATACTGATCAGATACAAACTCAGTCTTGCTCTTATAGCACCGCCCACCATAAATACTCTTCCTGATATTTGTTTCCACCTCTGTCGAATCAGACAAGTCAACCATAACTCCTTTTGGTATATAATCTCTCCAAATATCAAACCCCAGAGAACTAGTCGAAATAAAATTAGTAATATCCCTACCAAAATCTTTGTAACACTGGTTGTTTAACTTGCGAACAACTCTTGTAGACCAAGTACGTCGGACTGGAGGTACAAAAGGCACTCCTTTCTCATTTCATCCCCCATATCTCCCCATCTACAAGCCATACTGTGATCAAATTCTCCCTTTTGTACTTTACACCCAAAATCGGACAGTGCCTGACTCAAAGAACTGTCTATGTGTTTCATCATATCGAAACATCGGAGTGTACCTTTTTGTAACCCAATTATACTCCCATTATTCATAATAAATTTTTCCGGAGCTAACCCCATTTTATTCATACTCTTAATCAAGAAGTAGTGATCGAAGTTACTCCCGTTATAAGCATTAATAACGAGCTCACTAGTTTTACTCATCACATATCGTACAAAATTGTCGACGCAATCATCACCACCGTAGTAACAGAAAACTCCGTCTTTTTCCACAAATCCTAGGATGTACGGGGTATGAACCTCGTGACCGTCGACAATTTTCGTATAAGTCTCTATATCGTAGTTAATTACGTCGGGGTTTAGCCCTTTATTCTTGATTGTCCTCCGGATCAAATACCTACCCGTTTTCTGTATTACTGCCTGATAATACTGTAATTGTACTTATTTTCGCGGTGTACTTATTTTCACGAATTTCGCGCTCGGCACTTTTCCGCGAAAATAAATACCCGCGAATGTAATAATTTAACATTAAAGTGATAAGGGAAGCACCTACTTCCGTGAAATTAAATACACGCGAACTTGGATAGAAAGGAATATTCTCGAAAATAAGTACCCGCGAATATAAGTACAATTACAGTAACCAGATTTGTTATCGTTGCACTTGTGCTTTTTTTATATCGAGTACTGCAACGAGAGCAAACAACCGAGCAAGTATGCTTTTCCTCAAAATACGTATCGCCACAAGATCCACACTTCTTCTTTTCTTGCTCGATAATAAGACTGTAATGACCCCTGGCTAGTTCTATGTTGGTGAGGTGCTCTTTGTTATGGTGCTCTTTTGTCTCTTCACAGAAGAAACCGATAGGTATCTTTTTATTATGTCCCACGCTACTGGGAACGGGATCGGCGTTTTAGGGGCCACACCATATCCCCTTCGTATCTCATCACAGAAAGTGATTGTAGGATTAAAATCTGGTTTTATTTTTTGCAAGCACCGGAAAAAAACAGTTATTATTGGTCGATAATGGGCATTTCCTTTTAACCCCATCTTCTAAGGTCTCCGAATAATCCCTATTCCAGCATCCACCACTGGGTGGTCTTACCACTTTTATTTTAATTCCTATGATTTCATGTACATAATCCTCATTTGGAGGCAGAGAAAGGTTTACGTACTGCTGATAAAGTGAGACAAAATTAACAAACTCCCTTATAAGAAACGAGTTCATGCTCATGGTGGTATTATATTTGTAACTTGGTGTGCTACCAGTATAGACAAATTTTACTAGTACGTCAGCGCAATCAGTAAACCCGTCTGAAACGGCGTGATCCATTCTTTCTTTTATTAACCTCGTTATCACCCCTACCTCATCACTAGTTAGTACTTCTTGGAGGTAACTAATAGTGTATGTTCTAATTCCATTCTTTTCGTTATAATTCATATTTGTAACTTTTGAATGATTTTTTATTCTACAAATCGCTTCCAGTGAGCCGCAGAGTTAATATGGTACTTTTTGGCCGAAATACAAAGGATTTTGTTACATATCTCACAGTAAAATTTGTGGGATGCGTAATATTTCTTTTGATGTTCATTGTGGGCCTGTTTTCTTTCGATATCTTTCTCATATAGTTTTCTTCTTCCCATTTTTATAGTACAATTCTAATCTACAATAAGCGATTAATTCTTTTTTGGACTTTTGTACCCTTGCCCAATATTTTCCCAATTTTTGATGCGACACTTTCGTCGGTATACTTTTTTATTTCTTTAATCAATGCACCTGGTTTTGCAACTGGTGTTTTCGTTGGTGCTATTTTGTCTGCTACGTACTCCCCCACTTTTTCACCAAGTTTTTTACTCCCAGTGTCTAATGCTGCAATGGCAGATTTCTTTATTGTCTCTTTTGCCAGTTGCTTTACAGCAGTACTAAATAGACCACCACCTATTTGTTCTCCCGTTACCGGGTCAACAAAAACATATATTCCTAACTCCTTACTATATACTTTTCTCATTTTTTTCTTACCGTTTATATTTCTCTCAGAATAAAAGTAAAACTGGTGTCAACACCATTCAGGTCTATATTTCTGCCGTCTGCATCGGTCACCCAAACAAGAATCGAGTCAATCCTTGTCTTATTCAATCTCGAATATCCTATGTGGTACGGTGTTCTCTCGAACGGGAAACAACGAGTTAGATTTGCAGCACTAAAGACGTAGATTACGTCACCCGACTTACCGTCTACAACGGAACTAGTGATCAAATCGCAATGAATATAAATACTATCTATCCCGTTAGTGATATTGGGTTATTTGTTTCCGTATTCCGTCTTCTTTACTATTTCTTTTTTGTCGAACCCGATTAACTCGGCAAAGTTCCCATCTCTCAAGTCTAGTTGTGTATTTTCCTGTAGTGTGATTAGCACCTTAAAGCTCGTCAGATCAAAGTCCAGCTCAATTGGACTGTCTTCGACTTTGTCGTTTACCGATAGAAATTCCGCTATATAAGAGGATATGTCCCCGTAGCTGTAGTTACCATCGGCAAACGACAATTCCTTGAATATACTCCCAGAATCAAGACTATACTTTATTTTCTTGTAACCATAGAACTCAGAAATATTATACCAACTGTAAGTCATACTATTTATTTGGGATAGGCCGAAGGTATAATGCCTATTCTAATCTAGTACCAAGGGTTCTTCGAACTGGGTCACAAAATCAGAAGGGGTGTTTTTCCCTTTTCTTGCCGCATAACTAGAAAGTGTTATCTTTTGATCCATTTTTTAATACTCAAAATATTTTCTATAAATCCCTTCATGCTGTTCTTCCGTTATATCAACATTCTCCAGAATGGACATTCCTTCGTTTTTTACTAGTTCGTCACTGGTATTGCCAGACTCGATACCAGCAATCAGAAGCTCTAGCCGATCTACAAGACTAGTCGCGCCACACAAAATATTCTTGTATTTGCCACTTGTCTTTACCAGAGGGTGTGGTGAAAGAGTGACTAGTTTTCTAAATATCCGCTTTGCAGGATCAGAATACGCTTTCTTGGGATTGCACCTCTTTGTCACTAGGTCGACGAAGTCGTCGTCCACCCTTTCGTCTACTACTTGTCGTCCTTTATTGTCTAGTCCGTACAACCTATTATATTCGAGAAGCTGTTCCAAATCCAGCAGTAGATCAGAAAAGGAACCGGTAGTGTCTATTTTTTACGACCCTTTGGATGCCAGTCCTGTCCCAATTTTCCCCTGCAATTTCTGGTAATACTTTCTATTTTTGTCCTGGAGATATTTGATATCTTTTGGAAATTGCGATCCGGATTTCAGTTTTCCCAGCGTCACATTCATACCATTTGCCCTACTGATGTTGTCTTTGTTATCCAGGTAATCTTTATTTTCTAGTTGTTCCTCGGCATCATACTGATATTCACGCCACCTGGTTCCATTTCGACTATCTTCTGTTCCACCGGTTCCTCCGGTTCCTCCAGTTCCTCCGGTTCCCATATCGCAAGAGGAACAGGAAGATCCATAATATTAGGCATGGGTACTAGTTGACCAACTTGTGGTGTTATTCTTGTTTCTGGTATTTTTTCTATTACTTTCGTTACTGGTTCAAAGAATTCCTTGAGTCTATCCGACCGTACACTTTTTCTTATTTTTTTTGTTCTTCCTTCTTCATTTTGAAGTCCTGTACCGCTTTCTCTGCTTTTGACTTTTTTTCTTCCTCTTATAAAAGATAAGTAAAAAAATGGATATATTTAATGAAATATCTGAGACGGTGTCAGGAGGTCCTGTAGGACAATCGGAGACTAATTTTGATGTAGTGCAAAGTAAGTATGCGAGCAGGACTCAGTTAGATAGAGTGAGTAGAGAGTGTTTCCGTAAAGGACAAGATTTGGATATGGATGGGCACAAAATCATAGGTCTTTCACCCGGTTCCGGCAACGACAACGTAGCAACAATAAAGCAAATAAGCGATACTTTCTTTCCTGCGGTAGCGCGTGAAGACCTGGACGTGAATAAGAAGTATATTAGGGGACTCGAGACCGACTTAGATGACCCAACCTGTGCGGTAAACAAGAAGTCACTGCAGCAGAAAATAGACACACAGAAACGGACCTTCATAGCGGAATTAAACGTCTTGGCTAGTAAGGCTTTTGTTGCCGCAAGTGAACGAGAACTAAGAAAAGACTTGCACAGACAGTTTCTAAGACCAATTCACCTATCACAACTTGAGAAAAAAATAAGTACTGTTTATACTAAGACTGAGGTAGACGCCAAATTTGATGCACTAGACCCTGTTTATACTAAGACTGAGGTAGACGCCAAATTTGATCCACTAGACCCTGTTTATACTAAGACTGCGGTAGACGCCAAGCTAGGCGAATATGAGGGTTATACAAAAAGTGAAATAGATGCTAAAATTCAGGATAACAAGAGAGGATAAAGGAGATTTTTCGATAAAACAGGAGCAAAGAAGTAGGAGAAAAAGAAAGCTGCATCATTTCTTGCAAGAGTGAAACCCGGATATTATGATTTCTCTACGAATGTAAAAGTCAAGTGGTTATCGGACGAATCCTATAACAAGGGTGATATAGAGGAGGATCTCGACAACTGGAAACTAAGCCTAAACCCGACGGATGAAACTCTTTATTTGTTTGGTGTGCATCTAATATTTGAGTCGCCAGAAGAGCGCGTATCTACTAACCAAATTCAGATCATGTTGAAAATAGATCAATTGAGCGCATCAAAGGAAATATCTTTCACAAGAGTAAGAACAGATAATAAGGACGAGATAACACTTTTTCATATCGAGAAAATAAGAAATAGCGCTACTTGTTCACTTCTTTTTAACACAGTCTTTCAATCAGTTATGAAATTAAGCGAGAAGAGTAGGATTGCAGTGGTCGAATTACAGAAACCCACTCATTCGTTGTTCCGATTCCTACAGAGTACTGGGAAAGATATTCAATATTCTATCCGTGATTACGGTTCTGAACTAGATTTCTCAGAAGAAGGAATTGCCGGTATTCTGTATACTAACGGCGAAACTACTGAATACAGAATAATTAGAGAGCGTGACGTTATAGGTCTATTTCAAAAAAAGATAATCGCCAATATCGAAATTGAACTAAATGGTAAAGCGTGTTTCATAGAGTGTCATACTTGGAATGATTTTGGAAGTGAAATTCGTCGGTCTGCAACGCCAGGACAATGGAAAAAAGAGTATTCCGTTGGTTGATCTTTAAATTGGGGCTCAAGAAGTCAAATTGCACCTGGGTTATATTGCTAAATATGTGATGATTAGTATAAGAGGAGAAGCAGGCTATCGGGTAAGAAAATTTAGTCTAACCCCGGAGGAACAATACCAACATGTATATTTAAGTCCTCCGGTTAACACAACACCATACACTTTTAGTTACTCTCTGGGCGGTCTATTCGGTATGTCTACGTACCCTATTGCTCCTCGTGTAACTCCGATACCGATCGGGCTTCCAGACAACAACTTGACTATTGATAAACCATTTGAAATCAAAGGGAAGATCTTACACTCATCCGGGAATGGGTTTCAGCAGTGGATAAAATTCAAGGATAAGTGTACACCCACATTTGAAAAGAACGACGAAATATTCTTTTGAGTTATAGCCCCAACCGGAATCGTTTGGCTAGTTTCTCCAATGACCTCACTAAATATCATTGAAGTCGAAATTAAGTTTTAGTGTAATTTATATGATAAAAATCAGTTAAAAAAGATGAATAGTGATTCAGTGATACCTTTAGGAGAACTGCCAAGCGGAGTTTTCGATATACTTGACGTTCAAGAGGAAGAGAAAATCGTACACTTGTACGATCCTCTTAGAGGAATACACTTTAGAGTGCGGGTGCCCGAAGATTTACTGGAATTACTAAAGACTCGAGAAGTAGAAGTATTCGCTGGGTGGAAAGGTGAATAGAGACTATCTCAGAGACTGCAAGTCCGACATCGGAATCCAGGAGTTAAATTCGTTTGAATACCCTTTCCATTTAACAAATACTCTTCTATTTTTGTCATCCCGTCTGATAATCTTTTCTATTCTGTATTGCTCTTGGTCTGTCTTCTGGAGTTCTTGTTCGTAGAAGCTTCCTTCTTTTGGCTGGTTATTCAAGTCCGTGATCTTGTAAGTTATTGGTTCTGTGTACTGGATCGTCGAAATAGTAAATACCTCTTCGGTCCAGTTGGNNNTGTATAACCCTTTTCAAACGTGCCTTTCTTTTTAGATATTCTGACCTTGTCGTCTAGTTTGAATTTTGGGGTATTTCGACTCTTAGTTTCCTTCGTATCTGAGTAAACGGGGGATTTGCTTGCTTCTACTGGTTTCATTTTGATTGACGAGTGCTTCGTGTTATTGTACTGCTCTACTAATTGTGGAAGTACTGAGATATAATTGTAGGTGTTATTGGCGGAAAAGTAGCGAAACATCTTACCTTTGAGTGTGCGATTGAAGCGCTCTATTACTACAGCCTTTCCCTGATTGGAAGTGTGGTACATTCTTATTTTGTAGTTTTCTAGGAGTTTCTTAAACTTCTGGTTGTAAAACTCTGATGCCTGATCGACCCATAGTAATTCTGGAGTTCTTCTTTCTTTTAGTATGCTCTCGAATCCAATAGTCACTTCTTGTCCTGTCTTTGATTTTAGTGGAACGCTCCAAGCGTATTTGCTGAATATGTCAATCACATTTAGTAAGTATTTGTACCCCTTGTTATCTCTGAAATAAGCTTGCATGTCTACGAGATCTACACTCCAGGTGTCATCGACATGTGATACTCTTACTTGTCTGAGAGGGAACTTTCTTTTTGCTTGCTTATGTAGTTCTTCTGCTAGTTTGTCTGTCCACTTTATTTTCTCCTTTTTTTTTACACCGAGTCCCAGTTTTCTTTTTGCTCCTATTA
Source organism: Modiolus philippinarum (assembly GCA_002080025.1). Taxonomy (NCBI): domain Eukaryota; kingdom Metazoa; phylum Mollusca; class Bivalvia; order Mytilida; family Modiolidae; genus Modiolus; species Modiolus philippinarum. The sequence continues at coordinate 266,661 of MJUU01042411.1, forward strand.
CACCCTGAACTATCTTTTTGCTTACAGCTTCAACGACTGATGATGGTTTTACTTGTTTTAGGTCAGACATCATCTTCTTGTCACATTTCCGTTTGTCGTGCTGCGCATCGTAACAAAGATCATGACTTCTATAAACCCTATCTAATTTGTTCTTGGTTGGTAAGTCCATTGTGGTGTAAGGCCCACAGTAATTCGTTCCTTGGAGAGTAATTTCGCCCTTTGGTACCATAGGTTTGATGGCCTTGTGTATGTCCAGTTTACCTCCGGCGGTGCCACGCACAAACTTGGTTTTCGTGATTTTGCAGCTTGCACACGTGCTGTATTCTATGAACTTACCGTTGGATAATTGTACGACCCTTGGAGAAAGAGACTCTGTGACTTTTTTCTCAGTAGCTCATTTTTTAAGTACTCTTTTAATAGTATTTAATTTTTTATTGTATCCGTCGGACTTAGGTCTTTGTATATTATGTCGTAGATGTCTTTCTCTTGTGCTTCTCGTAGAAAGAATAGACAGAAGTAGCCACATAGAACACTTAGTTTGTGTTGGTATTGGAATGTTTAACGTCTGTATTTACCCTTTATATAGTCAATAAATTCTTGTGGTGGTGAAAGACCATAACTATCAAAGTAAATATTCCTTTTATTACGAAAGTCCCAACTCACCAAATGAGTCCTTTCCCCACTTGTAGCGTCCAAATTAAGAATACAACACTCATTCTTGTTTGGTCTGATTGGTAGATTGTCCCTACTCTAAACCCCTCTGAAAGAGGTAATACGTAGTTTATCAACCCAGTCTAAAAGATCAAAGTTAGTTAGCGGTTCAAGCGTCTTTTTTTTTGCATGACGTAGGGTCTGGGTACGCTGTCTACTTGTAGTCCTCTACCAGATGGCTGTTCAACTTGTAGTCCTTTCCCCATTAGGCCGGCCAGCAATGGCACTGCCAAACTGGCTAACATACCAAGGAATCCACCGGTCTGTTGTCGTTTTGTGATTCTAAGACCAGTTAGAGAAGATATGTCTTTGTATGCTTTAGCTAGATTCTTTCTCTGACCTTCGGATAAACCAAAACTATAGTTAACGTATTTACTCATTTTTTATTACCTTAGATAATTACTATATCATTTCCGATTATGTCCAAAATTATATCTTCTTCGTTCAGTACAAGGGCAAACATTCGGTAGGGAGAAGCTGGGGGAATGTTCAGTCTGTAATGCAGCGTCAGGGATGTGTCCTCCATACTCACCGATTCGTCTGCGTAAGTCAAATCAAAATAGATTAGTCCGTATAGGGAGCCAAAGTTGATAAGGGTAAGCATGTTCCCGTTGTCATAGTCGTTGCTTGCATTGGGTTAAAAATTACAGGCATCTCTGAAGATTCTGCTGATTTGAGTCGAGCTATATCCCGTTTCCGGGTAAAAGATACCAGAACCAACTTCTAATCTGGCTGTCAGGAGGGTACAATTTGTGTGCTGCATTTACTTTAAAAGTGTCGAGTAACAGAGGATTTTGGAGTTGGTCGTTGTTTTTTCCATTTCATTGTAAGAATATGATTACGTGTTTTGGGTGTTTTATTCCTGTTGTAATGCGGTACGACCCTTCAACAGATTAAATCGAGCTACTAGTGTGAATGGATTCTCTTAGGTATGTCCACCGCCTCGGTTTCATGTAATTCTGAAGTACGGTCGACAGAATGACAGAATTCAGTTTTAGTCTGGGGATCCAAAGTTCAAAGTGTGTAATTACAATTTACCGTCATCAGCACCATCGGCCGTGAACAGCAAGTAATTGTCGTTGTCTATTTATACGGTTATTCCCATCTGTGCTGGGGGTAAAAGATTTGTTCTAGTGATTGGAAGAATGAAAATCTCTTCAGTGGTATTTCTGCTGTTACCTCTACAAGTGCATTTGTGAGCGCGGTTCTCGCCTTAAACCCTGAATTGTCATCGGTAGTTGCAACATTATCCGGGTAAATAAAGCTGTTTTTGCCTAGACTACTCACATATCCGTCTGAAAGTGTGAGTAGTGATTTGACGTGATTTGCAAGTGATAGGTTGTTGCAGTCGTACACTATTTTTCCATTTTGTCTGACTGTCATTTGACTGAGAAAATTGGTCACATCTGAAATAACAGATACTGTGTCATTATCTGGTGCTGTTCCTTCAGCTAGTTTATCTACTTTGAACTTGATAAAAAAAATACCCATTGTACCAGTCATAAACGAAGCCCTATCGTTTATGCTAAATTTGTAATCCGTTTTGACTTGTGCTTGTCCATTTGGGGGAGTTCTTATGGGAGTGTCTAGTAAAAAGTTACAATACTCAAACCGATCGCAGAACTGTGTTCCTCTAAACATTTCTTCTTACTTAATTATTATTTTCTTTCTTATATAAAAATATGGCAGAGTTTAGAAGTTGCTTTGGACAGCTTGAAGCAAGATTTGTGTTCGGAAGTCCGGACATGTGAAAAGAAACTAGAAAAAAACAAACGAACAGTCAACATTGTGTCATCTGCGCTTACCATTTGTACTAGTTTAAATGTTATTACAACTGGCTCTGCAGTCGGTATTTCGGCCTCAGGTATTGGCATAATAGCTGGTGCTCCGTGGAGTTCGTTGGCTGTGATAAATTATATTACTATTCTTATTTTAAATGCGTTTTCCAACAGAAAGAAAAAACGACAAAAACAATTGGAGAAAAGACTTGCTTTGGCAAGAGAGTTTAAGTTTAAGGTTGCAAACGAAATAAGTCAGGCTTTAAAAGGTGAGAAAATTTCTGGAGAAGAATTTGAAGGTATTTTAACTATTATGAGTACTTTTTACAAGGAAAAACAAAAAATAGGTGAGATTAAAACTCCACCGGAAAAAAATGAAGAAAGTTCAAAATTTTTTACTTAAAAGTTTGGCCGAATTTTTTATTTTCTTGTAGTGCTTTCTGCTGCTGTTAATCAGGTGAATAAAAACCATGGTGTTGTTTTAGGTAGGAGTGCTTAAAACAGCGTCTTAAGTGTTGGAGAAAAAAAACGTGAGCAAAACCTACACGTTTTTTTTTTGTTATATACTTCTGGAGTGCTGTCTTAAGTGTTGGAGAAAAAAAAAACGTGAGCAAAACCGACACGTTTTTTTGTTATATACTTCTGGAGTGCTTAAAGCAGAGTCTCAAGTGTTGGAGAAAAAAAACGTGAGCAAAACCTACACATTTATTTGTTATATACTACTAGTTTATAAAACATATCCATTAAAAGCGTGGTGAAATACACATTGTTCGTTCAAACTAATAGATAAAATATATAACATAGATAATATGTATTTACAAAAATATACAAAAATTCATCGATAAAAGGCTCATTTCTATAAAGCTGAAAATTGCCTTTCCATATTTTCCCCGTGCATTCTTTAAGCGAACAAATTGCAAAAAATTTAGCAAACTTTGACCTCAATTCTAGACAAAATCAAACATCACGACTCATACTTCTTTTCTTTTTTTTACAGATTTCGGGTTGGCAGGATTGGTTCTTAATTTTTCCGACTTATAGCAAAATCTCATGGATATGAGAAGGAGTGTCTATCTACCTTAAGTAAATTGTTACAAACATATCAAATTCACCTCATATGCAGCTAGGATTCACATCATCACGAATTCTACATTAAATGGTTTTGAGTTTACTATTGAACGACTCACTGACAGTATGATTGGCATCATATGCAAAGCATGAGACGACGCTTATCCTTTCGAGGAACCGGATGTCATTTTTGATTTTTATAATGTTGACAGGCTTAACACAATTTTGTCAGACAGTGTAATAAATTCGAAGATCTAGACCTCTTCAGTTAATAATGATCAAACGAAAAAACTCCGTTGAAGGGCGATCAAGATATGTTAAGTTTGCCAAGATCAAACAAGATCAAATCGAGTTAGTTTACCTTAATGTTCAGAGTAATCTGTCGTTTACCGTTCAATATGCAAAAAACATACAAACACCAAAGACAGATAGACTACTAACTCAATGACCACAATCTCGGAAATGAAAGCAGGTGACAATACTTAATTTTGAAAGATTGGTCAAAGATTGTTCGCCGCTTAGCTGTCGGCTATGTCAAGGAAAGAAGTCTTCTGTTAAATCACTGTCGCACTACGGATAAGGTATCAAACTCAACACTCCCCGAAGAGTCTTGTAACGAAACAATACATTTCATTAGACATATATATTTATATTCGGAATCATATATTCTACCTTTGCAGCTCACCTTACCAACACATTATCATTCATTTCATTAGACAATTGTTTTTGTTTTACAGTTTCTTGCTTTTTAACAACATTTCCGAAAGAAACGGAGGATGAGAAATGCCATTAGTAATAAGCTGTTTACGATGCCTTTAGTACTAAGCTTTTTGCAAGTGACAGCATATTTTGATATCAAATGCTCATATCTTCTATAAAACTTTTTAAATGTTTTAAACAATTTATTAAATCTGTAAATTTGATATAAAGGATAGGATCTGATCGGAAAATTACGTTCATTTAAGTCGTCAAGAGTAGAACAATGCGTGCGAATTGTTCAAGTTGAAATATATACACCCCGTAAGATAGAGCTAGATGAACGTCGATGCCAATAAAAAGGGAAATTACTAATACTGATATCACAATCATCCCTTTTGTCGTAAATTTTAGTTCTTATTTTACCAGAGTCAATGATGATTATTTCATCCAGAAAAAGGCAGTGTTTTTAATCATTGTGAGCTTTATAAATTTTCAGTTCTCGAGGGTAAATAATGAAAACATAATCTTAAAAGAGGGGTTTGTCAATAGCAATGATATCGTAAAGATACATGTTGCTAAATAGACATAAAGTCAAAAATCTGTTTTGTTCCATTTTTTTTTTTTTTGCCCCTTTCGTAACAGAACAGAAAATGGTTTGCCAAGACCTGTTGCTAGACGATGTTGCCAAAATGAGCAAAAATGTTGTGAAGCAAAAGATTTGGTGCCTTAATCATATCATCAAATGTCTAAGAACAATGATATGTTCACGAAATATATTCATTTTTATGAATTGTTAGCTCTTTCAGCGCTTGATGAAGGTTTCGTAAGTTGTGTATTTTACCGTTTTCGAGATAGGGGCACGCAACATTTTGCTAATTTCTCAAAATACAATTGTTGCCGAGTAATAAAGACATATATATATCAGTAAGCCTTTCAAGTTTGTCGGGCTTTTTTAGACGACTAATTTTTTTCTTATCCGACTTGTATTCTTTTACCTTAAAAAATCTCTGGCGCTTACGTTTTACTTTTCTAAGCCAAATTGTTAGGATTTTCGGACTGAAAAACACACAATCACACTGAAGCTCATTTTCGGATTGACAAGCATTGATATATCATTCATATATTCCGTCTACTATAGCTTTCACATCATAGAAATAACAGTTCTACATTATTGCAGCTTTGCCAATCCACAAAATACTTTCCGTATTTCAGTTAAGTCAAAGATATTAAATATGGAACTTAGGCACTTTTAGTGTTGCCTCGAACCCAGTATCTATGTGCGGATGACGAAACCATGGGGTTACCACAGCATGACATCTGAAAGTTGATTTTTATGCACTTTTAGCTCTTTCAGCGCTTGATAAAGGTTTCAACGTTTAAGTTCTGTATTTTACCGTTCCCGAGATAGGGGCACACAACATTTTGCTAATTTCTCAAAATACAATTGTTGCCGAGTAACAAAGACATATATATATCAGTAAGCCAGTAAGACGACTATTTTTTTTTCTTATCCGACTTGTAATTCTTTTACCTTAAAAAATCTCTGGCGCTTACTACTCTAAGCCAAATTGTTAGGATTTTCGGACTGAAAAATACATAATCACACTGAAGCTCATTTTCGGATTGACAAACATTGATATATCATATATACATTCCGTCTACTACGGCTTTCATATCATAGAAATAACAGTTCTACATTGTTGCAGCTTTGCCAATCCACAAAATACTTTTCGCATTTCATTTTATTGAATTCAGTTAAGTCAAAGATATAAAATATGGAACTTAGGCACTTTTGGTGTTGCCTCGAACCCAGTATCTATGTGCGGATGACGAAACCATGGGGCTACCGCAGCATTACATCTGAAAGTTGATTTTTATGCACTTAAAGTTATGGTCATATATTAAATCGCCTAACTTGTGTTGTACAAGGTCTAACAAATTCATTGTACCTGGATTGATTGAATAGGTGAGCAACTGTCATTTCACCTGAGCCCCTGAAGAATTTACACATTAAATGTTAATCTGTATTGTCCAAAAGCGACGGCAGTAGAATACCGAAGGAACGAAGCACACAATTACATAAATCAAAGTCCAGAGACAGAAGCAAGGACGGAAAACCAAAGACACCACACAGCGACAAAAACACACTTACACCACCATAACACTAACAACTAAAGAACAAACAGTATGAATTCTAAAAAAACAGTGTGACATCAGGTGGTCCGGAAGGTTAAGCATGTCTTGTTGTGTATACAGCACCCGCCAGACTGTCAATGAGTCAATCCAAAATCAAAATCGGTAAACGTCAAATCCGTGAAGACGTGAATCTTCCAAATGTTTTGATACAAACTGCACTGACGAGTCATCAGTATGCAGTATCTGAATTCCCATAATTATTATTCCAGACAGGGAAGTTTGTCAATCTAACATTATCATATAAGACAGAGGAATGGTGTGTGACGGCATTACTTGTCGAAAGACATTACGTGTACAAATCTCTTTCTATATACGATACTCTATCGCAGCAGATCTGAACTGAGCTCCAATACATCATGTACTTCGTTACAACCCTAGATAACACCAACGAGGGGCTATCACCCGGTTACCGAAAGTTATATTTTATATAGCCTAGGTGGCCGAGTGGTATAGGGTGATGGACGAAGTGCTGGCGTTGTTGCCTTAGATGTCACAACAGCAATGGTTCGACTCCCACAGAGGGAACTACCAAAAAAAAAATGCTGACTGATACAAATTTGCAGATCTAACAATGTTGGGCTTATCGTCAGGCGTAAATTTAAAATAATTTATCAAGCCCAGTATAATGTCTTACCATATAATCCATTGGACATGCATTGTGTGTCACATACTTTAGACAACTTCAAAGATATATATGCGTCTAATGCCAAGGACCAATTGCGTTAGAGTTTTAGGATGAGATATTATCGAGATTATCTATACACTGAAGAATTTGATTATTACAATTTAAGTAAAACGAAAAACTGCATTTCAATTTTAATGCAGCAGATAAGGTCCCATTTCGATAATTTACATCTCGTCAGTGCAACTTGAATCTAAAGACTTGAAAAACCGTTGCCGAAATATATTTTCACAATTGATGGCTCTGTGTGTTCCAATTTCGGTTAATTCGACTGGAGTACACATGCTGTACCGAGTTCCCATCGTTGTTTACGTTTGTTTTATGTTGTTGTTTTTTTTTTTCTTCTTTTCTTTTTTTTTATGTTTGTGGTTTTTCTTGTGAGGTTCCTTTGAACATTGTAGCATGTGAAGGTGTTTTTCGGCAATTGCATGTGTTTTCTGTTATCTTTTTTTATTGCATTTTTGATGTTTTTGTTTTTTGTATTCTCACTGCTTATTTTTTGTTCATTTCATTTCATAGAGTAGAGTAGAGTAGACATTTAATGTGGATTTTGTTGCCCACTACTTTATCTACAAAACGTTTAATTATTCGTAAATATATGTCCACGAGGGTTAAAGTGATCTGGAGAAGTGAAACAGTCACAGTGGCTACGTTAGTTTTTTTCTAGAAACTACCATCACAGGTAAAAAAAGAGTAATTGAAAGGTTTTCTTGTAAAAATAAGAAATGACAGGTATGTCCTAGTTGTGAAAATAGATGGATACAAGGTTTGAATGTCTCGGTCTCAAAAACATGCTTGCATTATCAATTAAGTCAATTCGTTTGTATATCTTTTAATTTCCAAAATTAGTTTTACATGTTCATCGGCTTTGCATTTTTTTGGATAGAACCGATGAAAGTAGAACACATCAATAATTATAGAAGATTTAAATACGTTGCATCACATTCTAAAGAGATCTTATAGAGATGTGTTACAGGAATTGAACAAGTCTTGGTGAACAAAACGTGTCATCAGTTGGTTTGAAAACAGTTTATAGATCTTCAACATATACTAGGTTTATTTCGCTGAACTTGATTACTTTTTATTTAGGGGCCAACTCTGACCTGCCGTTGGGTGTGGGTTTCCTCACCGTTCATTGAAGATCTTATGATGGCTTTGAGTTGTTATTACTCCCCTTTGGGTCGTTGTCTCTTTGACACATTCTCCGTTTCCCTTCTTTTTCCTATTTAATGTTTTTTTTTATATATTGCGATTACACATTTTACCATTGACCTACGATGACGCTATTTCGTATATTAGATATAATTGCATTGTTATGGGCGGAGAACAGGCACACTTGAAATGCATGAAATAAGACTCTGAATCACAGAAAAAGTGTACGAAGGAAGAAGTGATTTAAATGTTAGAGTTCCTATTTCTATAATTTTGGTAATGATCACTTGTTTTTTTTTACTACTTTTTGATTATGTATGTCATTTTGTTTGCCTTTAATGTTGTTTTTTAGAGGTAACTCCTTGAAACACGTGTACAGCATAATTTACTGTTTTTCTATGCAACTTGGGTATTTATTGTATTCTGATCCACAATATATTTGCACTGTCTTGATGACTTTTTTGCAACAGACTATCGTAATTACTATGGGAACAAACTGTGCACCTCCTTTGGCCGATCTCATTCTCAACTCATATAGGGTCTCGTCCAAATAAAGACAAAAACTGGCCCAGTCCTTTAAAGACCAAACCAACTATTGTTTTTACGCACAACGCAGCGCATTGTCATTGTTCTGTAAGACGTCTATGACGTTGCACTGTGTGGAAGATCAACAGAGTGACATTCACTGACTACGTTGGTATAATTTTGAAATAAAAAAAGTAATCAAATTACAAAAGAATAATTCATGTCTAAATAAGATGGAACATTATTAAATTCCAATTCAAATTCTTTATTGCCATAAAACGACAAAAAAATAAACAACATGTATAACAAATATTAAACATCGTTTACTTTTGTAGACATATGTGTATTTATTTTTAGCCATTCACCACACATAGGGGGAGGGTTTGGATCCAAGAAGATGAGTTTAACCCCATCGCAATTTTTGCGTCTGTCCCGTGTCAGGAATATGTTGGTCATTGGCTTGTCCTTGTCTTCTTATCAAATTTTAGTTTCTTGATATTTGGGTTATTGGATGTAGTTTGTTATCATTGATTTATTCACTTTTTTTACCTTTTCGGGGCCATTTAGGGCTTACTCTATGGTGTGAGGTTCCTCACTGTGTTGAAGACCATATGGTGACCCCTAGATGTTTTTTTTTGTCGTTTTAACTGGATACGGGATGTTGTCTCCTTGACATTTACCCCATTTTCTTTCTTTTTCATATATGAAAAGAATTGGCAATAGTCTTGTGTTATTGTACGAACCGCCGACTATCCATCAAATATACAAATTATTCGTCATAGAGTCCTATAATTGATATAATTTGTAAAATTGCGACACATTTATCTCATAAAGCAGCGTTGAATCGCGCAACAAAGGGTCTGTGCTTCGATTCTCGGTCGAAGTTAAATATTTCATGGACCGAATTTTCGGCTCTTACACAATGGTCTCCAGGAACGACCCATAGCACGTTAAGCACTTTTCATATAGTTTGGCAAGGTGCAAATCACTTAAAATTGTAAATAGCTCAAGGTCGGCGGTTCTATGCCCGAACTCCGGCTTCCTCCACTACTAAAATTGACCGTCACGATATAGCTGAAATACTGTTGAAAACCCGTACAATCTCCCCCCATAAACACACACACACAAAAACAAACAAACAAACAAACAAACAAACAAAAACAAAACAAAACAAACAAAAAAGAAAAAAGCAAACAAACAAAAAAACAAATAAAACTCCAAAAACAATAAAAAATGTTAACCGCAATAGCCTTTACTTTGTACTTGACAACTGGTATGGTTTCGATTGTGCCATATGCAGGAGCGAATTTTTGCGCCGATTTTTAGTGTGAACAAATGACAAAAATACCTGTATTTGACACGAAATTAACAAGTAAAAATCTGCACCAATGAAGAAATAATCGGTGCAAATAAAAGAAAAATCGGCGTATTCAAATCGGCGCAAATGCAAAATTCCGGTATGCAGATATGAAATATCACGTAAAAATTTATGCAATTGTGCAAATATAATATTAAAGACCATTAGAGGGACACGTGCACAACATTAGGACTTAGGAAGGGAAACCCTTGGCTGATATAATTATATCTTCCTTATATTTGTTTATTTCAGTATGTTTTTGTTTAATACATGTATATGTTTTTATTTTTATTTTTTATTTTAATACATGTATATGTATTTATTTTTTAGCCATTCACCACACATAGGGGGAGGGTTTGGATCCAAGAAAACGAGTTTAACCCCATCGCAATTTTTGCGCCTGTCCCAAGTCAGGAATATGTTGGTGACTGGCTTGTCCGTGTCTTCTTATGAAATTTTAGTTTCTTGATATTTGGGTTATTGGATGTGGTTTGTTTCCATTGATTTATTCACTTTTTTCCTTTTGGGGCCATTTAGGGCTTGCTATATGGTGTGAGGTTCCTCACTGTGTTGAAGACCATACGGTGACCCTAGATACTTTGTTTTGGGTCGCTTTAACCTGGATATCGGATGTTGTCTCCTTGACATTTTTATCATTTCCTTTCTTTTTCATGTTTGTATTGCCATAACCTTAAAAGGTTCTATGTCTGCAATTTTCAATGAAATATAACATACATTATAACACCCCAAAAACGAAGTTAATGTACACTCGTATCGCCTTATCCGGCCATTGGTTTGTGTGACCTTGGACATTTTTATGGAACTTATCTCGATAGCCCCATTGGGATAAAGCTTTCATAAGTTGTAATAACTTGTGTGTAATCCCTTTTGCAATTTTGAGCAAAATAATTATGTTTAAATCAACCCTCCAGAATGTTAGCTGACACGTGTTTTCAGATTTCTCGAAAGCCCTTCATTATTCACAAAATTTTGGAATTATTTTAAAGTGTTAGTAACTAATAATACATGTTTTGGTCTTGGTTTTTCTTGTTTTATTCGTCATATTTTGAAAAAAAAGTTACAGCACGTTTTCGGGTTGCCTATTTCATAGACAAAACCGTTGAATTGATTGATGATTATTTGAAAGAATCTTAGTAACTAGAAGAACTAATATGAACTTTTACTAGGGTTTTCATTGAAAAAAATCGGGGGAGGGGGTAAAAGATAAAAGAACCCTTTCCACATCCTTCAACACAAAAGCCCCTAACTTGAAAGTCCAGGATTAAAGTCTGGTTCTTTGGCTTTTCAATTTTCCCAAATTGGGAGAGCAAACTTTCTTTTGCTCAAAATATTTTTACTTAGCGGGAAGGTAAACAAATATTTTCATTTTTTAATTTTTGTATCAAAGGAAAAAAGTGATAAAATCAAGCTTATGAAATATATTAAAGGTCTGACATTATTAGAGCAACATCTTCATAAATATTGATAATGAACATTTAATAACTTTCAAATCCCGAATGATTAAGAAAATATACTGCTCCCATACAATGAAAATTCTCTAATCCCAATGAAGGGGTGGTAAATCCCGAATTTCCTGTGGGAAAAAAAGTTGATTCAACCGCTCTTACATCTTGAGTACTCCCATGAAAATTACAATAAGAATATCTAGGACAAGACACGAAAATATTTGAAACAAAAAAATGTTAAAAAAATATGTTACACCTTCTTTTTCTTCTCTTTATCCCCAAATCACGCTTATTAATAAAAAAGTGTTCATAAAATACAGTGCCGTACAAAAAATCATCGCTTTTGTGTTCATTATCGATACTTTCGACGTATATTACTGTGACGTCATCTTCTTTGAAAGAAAAAAATCAAGCGACGTGTGGCCGAAAAAGCCAATTTTTGTCGTTATATTCCATCATATCTTTCTTATGAGATCGGCGACCTATTTTTTTAATTGCCTTATTCTAATTAATACAAACAACTTCACATGCTCTGAAAAAATGAGGAAAAAATCAACAGCAGAATTTTCACAATTAAATTGAAAAGATAACAAAAATGTCTAATATTTTGCTCGGGAAAGTAATTAAGCGTTAAAATAATCATCATTCTTTCTTTCAGACGTTTGTTTTTTTAAAGAATTGATATTTGTAGACTTTCCGGAGTATAATACAGAAATGCGTTTGCAATTTCAACTATTATTACCGAAATGGCAACGGTTTGAAGTTAACCTTCTCATTACTCCATCTTCCGAATTTAGCTACTTTTCACGGCGCCATAGCAACAAAACTAAGTCGGTGACCTATATCTTTTATTCCTGAAAATTGTCCCAAATACCTTAAAGAATGGTTATGCTAAGTTTCACGAAAAAATAACCAGCAGAAATGAATAATTGGTTTGGTCTTTAATTTCAGCTTCCGTTATATAGATGATATTTTGTCAATAGAGAGAGCTCGCGTTGGTGATTTTCTTCGTCTTGTCTGTCCAATGGGCTCGAAATTGGGGATACTGTTGATGCTTCTACGTCGGCCTCGTTCCGTGACCTTCGTCTTTGGGTTGGTATCGAAGGTGCACTGCAGGTTATGCTATGTGGCAGGCGCGATGACTTCACTCTTTCGGCGGTCAATTTCCCTTTTATTTGAAGCAACATTCAAAAAGCACTATTACAATGTATATGGGGTTTACATCTCCCAACTCATTCGCTACTCAAGGATTTGTGGTCGATACAGTGACTACCTTGATAAAGCTCGGTTGCTTACAAATAAGCTACTTAAGCAAGGATATGTTTCCCATATCTTGGAGACATCACTACAGAAGTTTGATTTTCCTCTACCAGATTTAACTTTACTTTCGGAATTGACATGTTCAACATGGTGGGTATCTTAAAAGAAGCAAGAAATGCTTACTCCTAAGGTGCACCTGATCTAACCCATGGTTTTTATTGGCTCCGTGTTGTTCATCTGTATGTATGTCTTATTTTTTCTTTTCTGTCCCGTACTCCTGTAGTGTCCTTGTTTCTTGGAGTTTCCGATGTTTCAGTTGTCCTTGGATTGTTCGTATTTTGACTGATGTTCGGTCCTACTTAGGTTCGTAGTTAATGGATAAGCCGTCTGGTGCTTTTTACCCAAAACAGTTCACATTCTCTTCTAGATCTTAAAATTATCTCTTTGATTGGTCGGGGAATTTTTCGACAATTTCTTAATTCTGAACTTAAATACAATTTCTGTCATGCTTTTAAATAGTTCTAGTATTTATATAGGATCTAAACTTTTTTTTGAAAACGAACAAGATACAAGTGTGCCTTGGTATGTCGCTGAAATCGACGACCAATTTCCCCTACGTACTAAATTTCACAGCCCGGTCTAATGCAGATAATTAAATATACGAGCCTCGGTGTTTACTGGGAGATGTCAATAGATAAGCAGATGGTAAAGATCCTGCCTTTGACTTAAGATTTAATGGTATGAGGCGAGGCACTTTTCCTATCGTCGTACCGAACTCATACTATTACATTTTTTTTTCAGTTCGGTAGTAAACTCCTAATCTGCTCAAAATTGTTTATTTAAAATTGCGAAATAGAAACATTGTAACGATCTGACAATTTGTTAAACGTGTGTAGTAACAATTGAAGCAGTGGTGAATACTAAACTCCCTATTTTTAAGGGATTTTGTACCATGTAAATATACTCCATATCCCTTTATTTGTTCATCTATGTATGAGTTTTTTTGAAACAGTAATTTAACTCTGTTGACAAAGTCATAAAATACTGACTCTCTCGTCGAATCGGGAATTTTCGTTACTTAGAGTTGACACTTATGACT
>MJUU01042412.1:24017-48770 GCA_002080025.1 Modiolus philippinarum
TATAAGGCTAATATGTTGATCATTGCGTTTTGATAAGACGCGCCAACGCCCCTTTAATCGTCCAAAAGCACACTCGATGACCATTCTGGCTCTGCTTAATCTGTAGTTGAATGTTTTTTGATCTTCCGCCATACCTGCGTGCTCAGGGTATGGTTTCATTAGCCATTTCAGTAGCGGATACGCAGCGTCGCCTAGTAGCAGTAAGGGGACATTATGGCCTTCAATATTTTCATGTCGTTCCGGAAAAGCCTCTCCTGCTTGTCCTTTTTGGTATATAGTAGAATTAGAAAATATTCTCGCGTCGTGAGCTTTTCCAGGCCATCCAACGTTAGTATCAAGGAAAACACCCCTATGATCAGCAACAGCTTGCAATTGAACAGAGTAGAATCCTTTACGATTATAATAGTCAGATCTTTGTTCCGAAGGGGCAATCACTGGTATGTGTGAGCAGTCAATGGCTCCTATGCATTGAGGGAATCCCCACTTTTCTGAAAACCCGTCAACAACGAGATCAACATTCTCTCCTCTTGGTAAAAATACATATCTATCTTTTAGAATTTGGCTGATAACTGTAACAATTTCTAATACTATTGTGTTTGCGGTGGATTTTCCCATTCCAAACAGCTGACCCAAGCTTTCAAAATCCATGCCAGTGGCCAAACGTTTCAACGTGACACCTACACGCTTTTCGACAGGTATTGCTGATCTGAAACAAGTATCATCTTTTTGAATGTACACTTTTAACTCACTGCATATTAAATCAAATGCCCCACTGACCAACAACGCTATCCCACCAATCGTTCGACTTGGGCTTTGACCATACAGAGCGTTCTGACTTTCTGATATTTTCATTAATTATAAGAAATTGTAGCAATTCATTATCTTGATCTTCCATGAATTTGTAGATTCTTTGTTTGCGTTTCACCTGTAATCGTTTTAATCTCACCCTTCTTTTATGACGGATCTCATTCTGCATCCGACGGAAACACTCAAATAAAAACCCATTCATTCGTGTGAGATCACTGGACTCCATTTTTCTCATGTGTGACGTCGTCAAGCTAACAGTTACGTCAGATAGTTTGTGACGTCATTATGAAGAGAGAGATTTCTTGCAGAACAAATGTAAGCGTAACTATTTCGAAAAAAAATCAATATTTTGCGTTATAATGAAATGCATTGTGCATATTTATTTGATTCCACGTTCATGCATATGAATGAGGGATGATGTGAATTAACTTAATCCAAAGTAAATACGATAGTGTGAACAGAGCGCTTTACCTGGATTGTGGATTAATTTAATCCGGATTAAGTTGATCCGGATCAAGTTAATCCAAGTGTGAACAGGCCCTATATCCGGATTAACTCCAGTGTGAACAGGCTCTGTAAAACTTGCAACGTCATAGAAGATGAGTTCTTTTTAAACTGTAAAGTTAATTCTTCACGTCGAAAGCAATTTTTAGATTACTATTAGTGTAATATAACACATTTTAATTTACTAAATCAATTAGAAAAACTTGTTCTAATTCTTAACCAGTCAACACCTGATGATTAAAAAACATCGGTATCTTATATACAACAGTCATTAAAACCCTTATACTGTTTTAGTATCAAAATAATACTGTCTTGCTTATTATTTTAGTTCATATTTGCTGTCATTGTTTGAATGTATTGTTTAAATGTATGTAATTGCTGCAACCCTCATGGGTTATATATTTTCAAAGACTATGAAAAACATGTAAAGTCTTGGAAAATGAGGAACATTTCTTCTTTAATTGTGCAATTGATCAATGATCATCAATCTTATAGAAAGCAACTTTTAGAATATTATATGAAAAGTCAGCTAAATTTTAATTCCCTGAAACAGTTTAAAAAGTTGACTATTATACTTAATCCGTCAACCTCTGAACAAATTAAAACAGTCGTTTCTTTTTCTGCAACATTTGAACTGAGGAGAGGAGACAAATAACAGTTTTATATTGTAAACATTAATTCTTTTATGTTATCTTATGTTCTATTATGTGATGTACTACAACCCGAATGGTTTATAAGTATTTGAATAAAGAATAAAAATAAATAAAGTTTAATTCTTTCTGGAATAGGTCCCACCCTCTGGATCCGCCAAAACACAGAAAAGGAAAACTCCAAATAGGCTATTGTCCCTGTGTTCTTATTTTGTCTGTATCGGGGAAAGACCACTTTTTTCCTTGACTAAGTGTTTTGGATACATAAAAATTACCCTTTTTTGTTACGGCAGAAAATAATTATGAACTTACAGTGACCTTATATTAAATTGTGCATTTCATGGTTAATTTTATTGTGTCGTATGCTTCTTTGACTTCAATTTTATTTGATTAAGAGCAGGATAAGTGTAACACAAATACAACCTAAAGTCGTACCAACCCAAAATAAGAAATATAACAAGTCAACAAAGGAATGTATTTTTGAATCCCAATTTTGCTTAGCACATAAAGAGCTTTAACATATATGTAAATAAATTACATCGATTTTACTAAGTACTTGTATGGCAGGTGTTTCATATTGTAACTTATCAAACCAAGCCGATGGTGTAATAGTCGTTACGATCACTTCAAATTCGATCCTTAATAGAAAAAAAACTTTTGGTATTTGCAATTTCTGTACTTAGCACGCAGCTAAAAAAAAGAAGGGCAGATAATGGATGATTTGAAAGGTGTCCAATTGAGAGACATTCTTCCATTTAGACTTTTACGCAATATAGGGTCAATCAGTAATAATGATGTTGGCCTGGTACAAGAAGGACACAAATCTTTACATTTAGCCACAGGGAAGAAAAAAAATGTTTACTATCAAATATGAATTCTCGGAGAAAAAACACGGTTTTATATTTGATAGTAAACATTTTTTTCTAGGCCGGGAGCAAGTCCCTGTGATTTAACATACAGTTCTTTGCAAATTACATTCAAAAGATAAAAATCATCCATGCACATGCAGATAAAACCTCCAAAAAGGGCGATTTCTTGTCGTTTCTTAGATTATGCTTGTCGATTTTTTTTCAGATCAACCCCTGTTAATACTCTGGTCTAATTAATCAAAATAAAAGATAACAAATCGTTTGCGTTTGATAAACATGAAATTATGTTGAACCCTGTTACACAAATCTTAAAAATCTTTCGACGGTGTGGTTTACGCAGATCATGATCGAGAACATTTAAAAAAACGTGCCTATTACAGACATAAATGTTCTAAATTGAACCGCAGACAAGCTAAAAAAAAGGAACACTCTTAGGGACGGACCATTTAACTTGAAGGGGGGTTATGGTTTTTTTCTAAATAAAATATTTTGGATCTGATTTTGTGTGAAAAAAATATTTTGGCTGCCAAAATGATGAAAAAAAAATTTCTGAATGAGGCTTTCTGCCCCAAAAAATAATGTTAATTTTGAAAAAAAAAATTTTTTTGTTGATACGCGTGCAAAAAATAAATAATTTGTTTCTGTCCAGAAAAAAAACCGTAACCCCCCCCCCTTCAGGTTAAATGGTCGGTCCCTTATTCAGTGATATCGGTTGAACGGAGCTTATGTCAACTAATACTCCATTTTTTCTAGACCTATTGCATTTCCATGTCTCGATACATTCTCCTCAAAAACAGATTTTACAGACCATCTCAGTCCACGTGAAAAATCTATATCCACGGTACAAGAGAAATTCCCACCAACACAAAGTAGTTTTTAACTTGGTCTTGAATCTTCTATACCATTTTATTGACTCTTGTACTAATTAAAACTGTTTTTTCCACAACATACAAAAAGTATAGATGTTTAAACAAGAACGTGCAGTCAAATTCTCTTGCCCATCCGATTTTAAAATGTTTATCCACGTGTCAAAATCAAGCAAATGACTGTATTCCGTCAAATGTTGTCATTTATAGATATATGTAAACAAAAACTGTACAAACTTGTCTCTGATGAAACAGGGAAACAGTGTAATTTAGATGTGTTTGTCCCTAAGCTTACGGAAAATCCTCGTGACGTAATGTTTTATGTTGCACACCCAACGTCGAGAATATAAAAGCCCCTACCAATCATGGACATTCACCAACGAGTATTAGGCCGGACAGGAGCAAAGTAAAAATGAAGTGCTTGGTTATAGTTTTACTGGCTGGAGTAGTTTTGTCTGCACCATCTGAAAATCAGAGAGGTAGGAACTTTTTCATTAATTTTGTAGCCATGGGCATTAAGTTGCTGAATAAATTGAGTCATTTATATTCAGACTTGATTTTCAGTACGTTAATTGGTGACATTGGTAATAAGGAAATGATACAACTTCAGCCTTGTTATCGCTATTGCTAATTTTAATTTGTACTTATATGAGTTTTATATGAAGTAAGTTGAGCGTTTATGAACTTTGCCGAATCCAGAGGGAGTACGGGGTCCGGTGTTTAAATCGCCTTTTTGAAAAAAATGCAAAATTTGGGGAAAACTGACAAAGAACAATTGCAAAAAATCTCTGAAACCCCCTTTTCTGGAATCTCATTTTGAACACCCCCTTTTTGTCGAAGGCTGGAACCATATAATAGATTCGGTACTCCAGCAAAGATTTGAAATCCTTTAAATTTTGCTGATCTGTCAATTTCTCGGCATTGAACTATACTTATTTGTGTAAAAAGCATTAAATCTTGGTTAAAGTGGACCCATTTTTTATTATTAAAATATCAATCCATTTTGTACTTCTCGAGACTAAATAATGATGGATTAAATCCACTTCTCACTGAAGCTTTTAATTTAACTAAACTTTTAGATAAAGAAGGAACTTACTCATGGTACACATATGCCAATGAAATTATAAAAGAAAACAAACTAGATATAGAACAATTAAATAATTGTAAAACTAAGGAAAACACCCAAAAACTAAAGAAGAGTATTAAAAACACAGTCTTAAAATATTATAATAACCTTGTAAATTCAAAAATTCAATCATTAAATGAAGACAACAAAAACTTCCTTTATAAATATTTTAATGAAAATATAGAAACTTTTTATCTAAACCACCCAAATAAAGAAACAAGAAAAATTTTGACTAAATTTAGAGTTAGCGATCACGAGTTATTAATTGAATTAGGAAGATACAAAAAGATCCCTAGGCAGCAAAGAATATGTAAACTCTGCAATATAGTAGAAAACGAAATACATTTTTTCTTTAACTGTAAAATTAATAATCAACTTCGAACAAATCTTATAACAAAATTTAATAAAAATAATAATGAGTTTAGTTTAAAAACTTTTCACCAGCAACTAGTTATTATCCTTAGCCCATCAACACCTGAAGATATAAATACAGTTGTCTTTTATTAGACAGTCATTAGAACTGAGGAGAGGAGACCCTTAGCTGATATATATATCTTCACTGTATTTGTTTTATTACATTATGTTTTTGTTTGATATATGTTTGTATTGCCATAACCCAAATGGGTTCTTTGTCTGCAATTTTCAATAAATAAATAAATAAAAATAAAAATTATTAAAAATGATTTTTTTTATGGTAATCATTACATTTTTTTAACATTAAAAAAAAGAAAATGAATCCCCTAAAGGTTGCCAAAATTTCTTACTCCGCAGCCAAAACACGCGAGTTCTAAAATATTTTTCGCAAAATTTTATCAGTTGTCTGAAAAGGGATATGAAATCGGGGATGGGTATGGAATATTGTTGTTTAGTGGGGAGAATTGTGATCAGAACAGAACAAAACAGAATTTATTTGGTTTAAAATCCAATATACATAGGATTGATACCAAAACATACAAAACATCACAAACAATAAAAAACTTATTATTACATGTAAATGTCCAACACTATTTATGGAAAAAAAACTGCTTAAATATGTCAGTTAAAACATTTCATTAATAATAATACATCAGATTGTATAATGTAAAGGTGAGTAAGGTGGTACCAGACAACGAAGTCACACTAAGAAGGATTATATATATGTAATTAAATTTTAGGAAATGTGTCTCTTTCACAATACATTTCATTTACGCCTTCCACTATTACTTTTAGAATATCAAGAGCATAAACTTGAACTTTTCTTTGTCGTTCTTAACTTGAAAATCTGGGGTTATTTCAGCAACTTTGCAGAACAGTTTTGTTCTTAATTTATTTAATTTTGGACATGAAATTAAAAAGTGAAATTCATCTTCAGTGTCTGTTTTGCACAGATGACATAATCTTTCATTAATTGTTAACCCATGATGTCGACCTTTTTCTATAGCTAAGTTACTGTCACTTATTCTAATTTTTATAAAAAAATTTTATTGCATACTTATCAATATTTAGAGTTAAATAGTTTTCAAGTTTATAATTCTCTTTGAATTCTCTGTACGTTCTTAATTTATGACCATTTAAAGTCTTACTGTCATCAAATATTGAATGTTTCCAAAAACAAAAATACTTTTCTTTTAACTTATCTAAAATGGAGAACAGTTTTCTTTTTGAAAGAGTACCTTGGTTATGCAAAACATGATTAAATCCAATTTTTTGTACTAATTGCTTTATTTTTGCAGCAAAGTCTAGACTGGTCTTGTAAGCTTGGTGCACAAGTGAATTATCTAATTTCATAATTCTATCGATGCTTTAAATGCATATATTGATATGGGGTACATTCCTAGTTCAGAGAGGACTGCAAGATTAACGGCAGACTTGTTAACACCAAGCACAGATTTCATAGATTTGAGTTTTAACTATATCCGTAGAAAAATATTTAGGCTCAATTTCTTTGTGTTCAATAACCAGATTTCACTACCATATAAAAGAATTGGACGAACATATGAGTCAAATAGCTTCAAATGTAGACAGATATTCAAGGAGTCAGACCTTAAGAGTTTTCGAATACAAAACATAACTTTGGAGGCTTTCCTGCATCACTGTTTTATAGCTTCAGTAAATGATCCAGACGGTTTGAAAATGATTCCGAGATACTTGTACTCCGAACCGATTGCCCTACATGATCATTCACCATAATTGTTTTGTATTGATCAATGTTTTCGCAAGTTAATGGGTTTTGTTGCTTTTTTCCAGTGAAAAGACAGATTCTTCCAAACTGCGTTGGTAAGTTGGAATTAATTATTCATATATTTGAATTATTTTTGAATATGAGCTTAAATTTCACTCAAACTTATCTGATATTATCTCAAAATGTTCATATGAAAGAGAAAATGTTCATATGGAAGAGAAAAAGGTTAGTAAAAGAGCCTGGGGGTATGAATGTTTCAAGAAAATACAAATGAACGCCGAGTATTGAGAGAAAAGGTGTTCGGGTGGATGAAAGGCAGTTTAGAGTACAATTTAACAAATATATATCAAATAGAATCTAAAATTATCCTGCATTAAAATGGCACAACTGAATTATACAATTTAAGCACAACAGGTATTTGCACTTTGGTCGAACTGCGAATTGATATTGTCCTTATTTGTCAATGGTATTTAATTTGTATAGATGCGACCAGATAAAGTGCCTTATCTAAATCAAACACAAATTGAATACAACGAATAAGGTGCACATTGACTAAAATAATGCATTTATAAGTGAGTTGCATATATACGAATAAAATGCACCTAACAGGCCTCGACAATACCGTTTGTCCGATTGCCCGGGACAAGTGGATACGTCTGTCGGACAAGTGAAATTCAGAAGTCACTTGTCCGTCGGGACAAGTTAAAATTTTTGTCAAACTAGGATTTCAAATCCGCTACAACGATGCGTAATGAGAAAATTCATTTAGATTCCTCTAAAAACATTTTTTTATGATGAACTATTAAACGAAGAACGAATATATTGACCAATTTCAACGTAAACATTTACGTTTTCACCCGTGTCCGCCATTTTGATAATACCGATCGTTAGACGAAACGAAATAAAAATACGGATTCTTAAGCGAAACGAAATTTGAATAAAGAAATGTACTCATACCAGTACATATTATTGACATCGATGGAACAATTTGATATTACTTGAAACGATCAGGCACATTTACAAGATTTTGTTTTCAATTTATTTAAGAAATTCAATGCAAGAGAAAATAGTATAAGTTCATAATCATGAAAATAACATGTTCTGCAAAGTTCATGTCATGATCTTATTGGTGAAATCTGTGTAACAGGAAGACTGAATGAAGAAACATCTATAGACAAGTCCCCATTAAACATGTATAAATCCCCATTCTAGCATTTTTTGTTACTTTTGTATATTTCAAAGAATATTTGTTAACCCAATCAAGTCTGACAAGTCTTTTCATAAACCAACTTTTTCAGTAATGTCTAGTGTCTATTAATGTGAAATACCAGATTTTCAAAAAAATATGTACATACTTGCATACTGATCTACTTCAGAGTACCCAGGTACAACTAGAAAATTTTCTACTTGTTTTGTCTTCAGTTTAATGTACTCTTTTTATTTTAAACTACAAAAGCCTTTGTCAGTATGTTACTATGTATCATTTCTATTAAATAACCAATACACTTTTATTTCTTTGATTTTTTTTCTGATACTCTTTTTTGGATATTCAGTCAAATATTTCGGACAAGTGATAATTTCATTCGGACAAGTAAATCTTCAGAGGTACTTGTCCGAAGGGACAAGTTTGAAAAAAGTTATTGTAGAGGCCTGCCTAAATGAGAAAATAGTCGCAACGCACTTGGGCGCCACTAAATTTGTACAATTTTCAATCAATTGTTGCTATCATAAAGGAGATGCAAATGATGATGCCCTTTTTAAGTGGTGTAAAGGAAGTCTTTAGGTCCTTAAACTATATTTCTTTTCAAGAAAAAATTAAAATACCACAGTCATATTTTTTTAACCACAGGTATCAATATGGCCATGGATTTTGTGTTTTTCAGATACATTCAATAATGTTCCAAATCCATGTACCACCAACCCTACAAAAAGAGTCTACTTTCCACATCCACGGGATAACACCAAATTTATTCAGTGTGACGTATTTGGGCGCATGTTTATAATACAATGTCCGGCTAAGGAGAATTATAATCAGGCAACAACGTCTTGCATTCAACAACAGGTACGCAACTATATATATATATAGAATATGCATGAAATATTCATTTATCTATATACTTATTGATCTGTTTATCTATCTTTTCTACCCAAGTTGAATTTTTCTTTACAGTGAATGGGCATTGGCATATTAAATATTCAGAAAATTAGAGAGAATATCGACCCAATATTGCGCAATAGTGCTAGAACAGGGACATAAGAGAGGGCGGACAGGGTATTCCTCTCTCCCATTTCCCTCCCCCTCTTCTCCCACCTCCTTTCCTCTCTTCTCTTTCTCCCACCCCTCTTCTCCCTCCTCCCTTCCCATCTCCCACCTCCCTCCCCCTCTTCTCCCTCCTCCCTTCCCCTCTTCTCCCTCCTCCCTCCCCCTCTTCTCCCACCTCCCATCTAATTTTCACCCTGTTCTCCCACCTCCCACCCCCTCGTCTCCCACCTCCCTAAATAGCTGTCCGCCCTCTCACATAAGCATACCGAATACTGAAATTACATTGATGACATGTTATTTAGGGCCTATATCCCAATCTACCCTAAACAAGCTTCGAAATTGAAACTTCTTGTGGGGTGGGGTTGATTTTGAAAAATTGGTGTTAAAATATGGCCCCGAGAGGAAAAAATATAATTTAATGCAGGATCCTTTAATGTAATTCCGTTTACATTTGAAAAAAAAAAATCGTTGAAAATATAAATTTTCGCGGGCGACCCCCTAGCGAAAAAAATCTTCACATGTTGAAAATTCATAGCCTCCAAACAAAATCAACGAGAAACATTTGCGGATTATCTCCCTGTATATGGTCGGTGGGAAGATAATTTTGATTTCAGTATTATTTGATGCACAAAAGAAAATATCTTTCCTTTCGCCATATAACTAACTGAGTTGGTATAAAGATGTTTCTTATTGGTACTCCGCCTGAAAGGCAAATGCTTAATTCTAATGATCTACAACGGACTTGTGACTGATAATAAGATAATTTGTAAAATTTTGCGAACAATGGCCGATATCATCCCAAAACAACAAATTCTATCATTCCAACTCATTCGCAGCATCAAAATCTACACAGAGATCAATTTTCGTTGAAACCGGACAAAGTTGGAATTTTTACATATTTTGAAAAAAAACCCTTCTTTTTATCGTATTGATCTTATTGAACATTTATACAAAATATGAACAAATTTTGCAAAGTACATATAGTTCGAGATATATTTAATACTCATTTTTTAACGTAGAATGGCGACCATTTTGCAAATGGTGGCTATTTTGGACAATTTAAACAAACCAAATATAACTTAAGATGGCCTTGCAACTGTGTTCAAAGTTTGAAATCGTTTCGTTCAATCGTAAGGACAATAATTGATTGAAGAAGAAAAAAGAATTACCAGAATAAGCGTAGAGTACACAAGTACTTGTTTCATAAAAAATTCAGCCCCTTCCTCTCTTCTGTGGAAGAAGAGATGGAGGGACTAAATTTTTTTATGAAACAAGTTCCTGTGGTAGAACACCAACATGTCACCCGACTTTGTCTGGGTGACGTTATAGGAATGATCAGAAATAACGAATACTATCGACAGTTCACATGAATTCGTCTGGCGACACAATAAGAAAATAATCAGCAAAGAAACAAAACATATGACATTTTTTGAAATACAAAATCCTTTTTTTCAGACTGCGGTTACCCAAGCACCAGCTAATGGACAAAACCCATGTTCCCCAGCAAATATTGCTAAGGGCGCCATCTACTTTGCTACTGCAGACAAAACACAGTTTATAGAATGTGACCTGAATGGAAATGCTAATGTTCTCACGTGTCCATCACATCTTGTATGGGACCAAAGACGTTTGTCATGTGTTTACAACTTCCTGTTGGGACAACCTATTACAACACCGAACCCAAATAATTTACAAGGTAATGTTGCGTGTTTTTATGTCCCATTATCCAAAAACTAATGCCTTAGTTACTTAAACATATATTTTTTAGCTCCTGCATGAAATTGAGAACGGTTTTTGTTGTCGTCAGTAAACAATATATTCAACATCTTAATGGTCTGTGCCCCCGGAAATAATTGTAAATGTCATGAACTCATCTTGAGCTGCAACAAAGACTCATTAACCATCGATGTGGCCAATAAATGTTGCTTTTTTTTTGTCCCGATAGATTCAAATTATTCCGGTGGCAAACAAAATTCCGGACAAACTACATGCTGTATAGAAAACTAATTAGACATATCGTAGTCTCCAAAATCTTCAATTCATGGAATTGAAAAACGCTACATGCTTTGTAGACTTTCCATGCATCAAATTGGATTCATGTTAAAGTGAAATGTTGAACGAAAAGTCTGCAACATTTAACAAATTTTAAAGAATGAAACCCGATTTGGCCAATTGCGATTAAATATCTTTGGCATTGTCCAATCTCCATTCCTTCCACCACATGTAGCTGTCCCTCTGCCTGGTTTTCGGTATATAAAGCAACTCGTGTATCTGCTGCCAATACGCTTAAATGACATGTATATATATATATATATATAAGTTTTGAGATATTCCCATAATTTCGACAAACTGTAGCTTTGTCGATCGAATGCACATAGAAATACCTCACAGAAAAAGTCAGTATCACGGCGTATCACTTCCTATTAATAATTTTGTTTTCTTTTTTAGGATTGGCAAAAAATCCATGTAAAGGATCTCAGCAGCAACAATTTTACTCACATCCCGATGCCACCAAGTTTATTCAGTGCGACATTGCCGGTGATGCCTATGTCCTCTCCTGTCCTTCTGGTTTAGTGTGGAACCAGTTCTCCCTGACGTGTGTCTCTCCATATACCATTGCTACAACAACTGGATAAACAAACTGCATATATGAGAACTCAATCGGTTGTCTTGTGATATTGCAATAAATGTGTATTTCTTAAAATACATATTTCTCGTAATTTTTTGCCTCACCGAATGAATGTCCATTAATAGTATCAATAATATCTTGAATAAACCGAATGGATTAAGAATCAAATTAAAAATAAACATAATATGTCATAAAGAGCGCAAAACCCTTTTATATTTAGAGAGGACATTATTCGTGTACTATTATATTCAAAGGTTATGAGCGGAAAATATCTATGCTCGAAAACGTGTACCTTCAAACTTCTGCGATTGATCCACATCTCCAATCCAAAATTAAACTTATCTGCCAAACTCGACCACCAGTCTTCAAACCTCTGCTATCGGATCCCTATCTCTAATCCCAAATTGCACTGATCTGCCGAACTTGACCACCAGACTTCAAAGGTGTTGCACACTTTAGTTTGCTATCTCAAATATTTCAAGTCTCCTTGCGGGTTTGTGTTTGTTTGATTCCATTTTGTTATATAATTCAGGCGTAAAATCTCTGACAATGTGTTTAGCGTATGTTTAGACATCCATTTAATGAACAGAATGTCCCTCTATTGAAATACTTGATGATAAATTTTATTAAAAGTGATTTTTTGTATTACTAAAATTTTATTCAATACAACGGGTATCTTAGGATACTTACTCTACCGGTGCACCAGATCTCTTTCGTTTTAGACTGACGGTTCGGTTCTAACATACTTTCTTACTTTTCTTTTTGAACCGTTAAGTCCATGAACTTACATATTTATTTCTATTGGGTTACTATAGGAATAAAAGTAATTTTGGAGGAGTTTATCGATGTGTAAACGCGGCCGACTCACTCACAAACTAAATAAAGTCCGAAGGACTTTATGTAGAGTTTGTGAGTGAAAGGCCGCGTTTACACATCCATAAACTCCTCCAAAATTACTTTTATTTCTTATAATTCCAATCCTTTGAACTTTGAACAATGTTGTCACTGTTGATTTTTACGTCACCATGTACTGCACTATTTAACGTCGTAGTGTATTGATGGGCAAGAAAAGTTTATCGAGAAATAACTTTTTTGTTGTTCATGACGTTGACCAATGAAATAGGACGTTGCATCAGCAATTGGAATTATATTTATAAAGAATCTTTCCCTATAATCACTAATTTTTTGGTACAGATAAACGACAACTAATAATCATTTTATGAACCCAGAACAAGGATCGTGAGCATAATTTTTTTCTAATGCGTCTATGTCTGTCTGTGCGTTTCAAACTTTAATCGTTGCGATTACTTTTGAACCGAGGCTATGTGAGTCAGACCTTTTCCGTGTGTTGTGTCTTCTGTATTCTGTCTCTGGTGCTCTCAATTTTGACTTGTCTTTGGACCTAGATTTATGTAATCTGGTGCTTTATTCCTTCGGTATTCTAGTGGCGTTGTTTCAAGCTTTGCAATTGTATAGGTCTCGTCAAGAGTAACATAAGTATGCATACAAAATAGGTCAGGTCAAAGGTAAAGGTCAACTTGAAGATCAGAACTTGCTTTTAAAGGAAAAAAAGCTACTTGACGAATATGTAATGTTTCACAAATACATCTTGTTTCAACCTATTTTTATTACAGTAAAGCAAGAGAAACCATTCTTAACCACCATGGGTGATACTGCTGTAGCATACAAGCGATCCCCTTTATCAAGTAATACTGCCACAGTACTTGTTCCAGTATGGTAGTCACTATCTCCGCTTACATACACCAATGATATCCTCTCGTTTTCTTTGTATAATGCGTACTTGGAACCAACAGTAGACGACATTATGAATACGGAAAAAAGATAAGTCCCCGGTTTCTCACATATGAATTTGCCTGTGCTATGGAAATCAGCCAATTTTGTTATCCCATATACGGACTTTGTACTAGTAAATTTTATATTTTCGCCATAACTGTATGTCGTAGGTGCACCCGTTCCGCACGAAGTTAGAACAACTGAAATATAAAAGCAAAGGATTTGATTAACTATCGAGTTTGATTGACAATTCGAATAATAATTCCTGTAAAAGCTCCATATGAATTTCAGTTCGAAATAAATTTCAAAGAAATAAAAGGGACAACAGGAAACACCTACAATGGCTGAAAATTATTAATTAAATGCAACAATCTGCTAGGGAACTATACAGGAACACAAATAAGACAAGTAAGGACTAAAATTTCCGATAGTGTTCAATGTTATACTAGAAACTGTGTTGACGGCGGTCTTCTTGGATTTACGATCAGCACTCTCATATCATATTTAATATAGAACATTATCATCCTGTCTTGTCTTGTCAATATCAACTTGATGTATGAAACATTTAACTAAGATTAACAAACATCCTATGGTGGTCATCTTGGATGAGATTCCAGTCTGTAGGACATTTGTACAAATTGAAGTCAAGCTGAATATTGAATATGAATATTTCTTCAAGTGAAAATTAGAAAATCAATTTCTACCTTGTAATATTAAAAAATAATGTGTATAAAATTTCTTTTTAAATAATAAAAATGATTTTCTGATATTAAAATTGAATTTCTGATATTCAAAATTAGCCTTTTTTGTCTAGATTGTCAGTGCCATAGACACCTGAATATCGGTATCCTGCGCTTAATTGTATCCCAAGTTAGTACAAACTTCTATTGTTTAATATTTGCACATGGTTTATATGTACATACCTTGAGCACCTTGCTCATTTTCCAGATTAATAATTCTCTGTTGCAGAATAGCGACACCTTCCGTTTGGCTACGAAGCAAATTCGTAGTCACATTCCCCATTATATCCAAATTGTTTTTGAGAGAATTTTGCTTAGCAATGAGGCCAGAAATTGTCATCGACTGTTCGTATGCTTTGTTTTCAAAATCCTTTGCTTTGTTTTTTAGTTGATCTATTTTTTGATTCGCTATGTCAGTCTGGTTGACCAGTGCCAAACAATCTTTACTGCACGAGAATGAATTTGATGATAGGACGGATATGTTTGCATTCACAGACGACATAATAACTTTTAGAGACTGCATATCATTTTTAAGTGTCGACATATTTTGAGTTCCAGAAGCGGCGACGGAGCCGAGTTCGTATCTTAGAAGCTGAGTGAAATTCCTTAAGTTTTCAACTTCAGTTTTCAGGTTATTGTCATCCGTTTTCAAAGCATTGTTATCAATCTGAACCTTTTCTAGTTTATGCTGCAGGTCCTCAACAGTGTTTCTCAAACTGATATGATCACCTTCTATTTTGTTCATCATATTTTTCAGAGTCGTGGTCTCGTTTTGCCAAAAGTGAAAAACTTTCACTAGTTTATGTTGCAGGTCTTCAACATAGTTTCTCAAACTATTATGATCACCTTTCATTTTGTCGATTGTATTTTTCATAGTCGTAGTCTCGTTTTTCACTTCGACCACGCTTTGCACTTGAGCGATGTCCTTATTTGCTTTCAGGGAAGCAACTTCTTGCTGGGTTGTGGTCAGTTGTTGTTGAAGCTGAAGAACGATTGATTCCATTTCCGTTAGGGATTGCTTGAGTTTATCTTGGTTTTGTCTCTCCAATGCAATGAGATCCTTCAGAAGCAAGTAATGATTGTCGGTCATTGGTGATTGGTCTCCTCCCGACGGTGTGCTTCCAGGAGATAAAACTGTACCTTTCAAAAGAGATCCATCGCAAAATCCAACAAAAAATGAAGCAAACAAAAATTTAAACATTGTCTCGCCTGATTTTAAATGTAATGTACCTAAAACAAATTTTTGTGGTCGAAGTTATCTTTAAAAACTATTTATTTAAATAAGAAGTGTTATCATAATCTTTAAGTAAGTTATGTGAATTTAGAACCTAAAACATAACCTAGATTCACTAGTCCTGTATTTGTTTTATAAAGACCATGTGATCATAATGATAAAGGCAGCCGAAAAATCACATATTCTGTTTATGTTTTTGTGTCCCCGAAAACTTGTTATTGCAAGATTTTTACTGACATTTCTTCATTTTCTTGTTATATCACCAGTCTGGGTTTAGTTATTGTGAATTGCACTATAATAATCAAGGCTCTAGACATAAATGCCTGTCCCAGTAGTCCCTAACAGTCAAAACTGGAACCGAACAAGAAAGATTTAGAACTACTTGCAAAAAGGACATCAGTGAAAATTTCAAATAAAATGATATTCTACATTGTTTGGACTTGTAACAATACATTTCAGACTAATAAATCTAAAGTTTTCTTGTCCAATTGACAGTTAATGTAGAAGCTTGATAATCTAGTTGCTTGTGACTATCTCTAATTGTTCATTGTATGTTGTATATATGTTTTGTATTGTTTTGTATTGCTTTGACCATAGGGGTGTAATTTTGCAATAAGAGATTATATTTAATTTATTATATTTAATATGATGCACGCTCATTATCTATTCCTTGCACGAGTAGTTATTATGTGGTACCATGGAGGTATTAACATAGATGGTGGTACACAACGAGACTTTGAAGCTGGAGTTAGATATGAACAGCTAGTTGTATCGCTTTTGAAGGAATTTCTTTGGTTGCGTACAAATTAATAACCATCACGCGTGAGGTGCTATCACTTTTTCGACTTTTCTATTAGACTGGTGTAATCTGACCCTGATTTTCACAAAAAGCTTCTGCGGAACTTCTAATAAAGAGATCGGAACCGAGCCTAGAACGTTGGGTGCGTCGAAAAGTTTTGAACATGCTGTTCGCCAACTTATGCACACGTGACGTAAAGCGTTCGTCTTTACGTTATGTGTGCAATATGTAGAAGTTTTTCGAACGTTGAACGCAAACAGAGCGTCCTTGTAACTAAGGAGTAACGTAATGGCCAATGTTTTATTGTAATAATAATGGTTAAGATAGTACCACGCCTGGGAAACTCCGCGGATGTTCTCAACCAAAAAACGAGGCTTGTTTAGGGGGGGTCCCAATATCCCATATTCCAGTAAGTCTGAACTAAAATATCCCTTTGAAAATTGAAGATATCCCATTAATTATTGAAATATCCCGTTTTCCGTAGTTAAAATATCCCATATCCCAGTACTTTTTGTCCCAAAATATTCCGTATCCCATTAGCCAAAGTCGTAAATATCCCGTATCCCAATATACCCTAAACAAGCCTCAAATACCGGCGTCCGGAAATCTGTGATTTACACTTAATAAGTGCAGTTCCAGAAATCAAAGAATGTCACTCCATATAAATTTATATAATTATACTTTAACTAATCCGAGATTATGATTATCGCAAAATATTCAACGAATGATCGAATTACGCAGTAATTTAAGAATGCGCGCAGCGCATGAGTGGATTACAGCGTTTTTTGATCATGAGTTGAATATTTTCGATAATCAGAATCCAGGATTAGTAATTGTTTTTATTGTATAGATCTTCTTCTCTTATATTTAGTGGTTTATTTTAAGATTCATTGCATGAACTACGTTTTCGATGTTAATCCACTGAGACGTTTACTTAACAACGACGTTGACAACGTCTATTGTGACGTCACTTCCTAGAGTGAAATTATGGAAAATAATTTCACAGTTAATTATCACTTTTATTTCACCGAGAAATTTCAATCTTTCACCGCAATCTATATAATAATAACTTCTAAAAAATCAAAACCCTTTTCTTTTTTCGAATAACAATGGTATATTAGTTGTTTTCTTTATGTCCGGATTTTACAATCGCCCAGAATCGGCTGACTTCAATAAACTCGATATCTGTCTCCAAACGCACACTTTTATATGGTTTTAGTTATATTTTAGATCTTTGACAAGTTTTACATGGAGTGACATTCCCCGATTTTTTAAATAGGTAATCAACGATTACAAAGTTCGCCTCATTATGGCACATTGTCAGAGTAACCTAATTTTGCCTGGACGCTGATCCTACCATGTATAGTGACTGAGATCTGAACTCGGACGTAAACTTGAATGTAAGTTGTTCATGAGGAAAATATAGGTCAAAGAGGCCTAATTTTCTAGGAGGCTGTGAGTCAACCCAAGATGCACCTGCATGTAAAGTTTGATGACCCTACCATGCATAGTTGCCGAGATATATACCCAAAATGTGGACGCGGGTGCGGACGTAGACGCAGACGCCGTGGGTACTCCAATAATCCCCCTCAACTTCGTCGGGGAAAACTAAAAATAGTGTACCACTTTGTATTAATTAACTTCCTGGTAGTAAAAATCAGTTGAGAAAATTACGTCATTGTCCCTGCAGACAAAGCTTCTAACAACATACTGTTCGTGTGTAAGAAACACTATCTTGACTGTCTGGTTAAGGAGATGGGAATTGACAGTTCATCAGGAAACCCTACTTATACTCCCACTACACTATCAAGGGAGGAGATTATTGAAAATCACAACTCTGTTTTAGCATCCTTTGGTATCAAAGCGGATGATGATAACAATCAGCTCCCCTACATCTACTGGATCCCAAAACTTCATAAGAACCCATACAAACAGAGATTCATTGCGGGGTCTTCCAGATGCACCACTAAGCCACTTTCTAAGCTCCTTACTACTTTATTGACCGCAGTCAGAGATGCCCGGAAAAGCTACTGTGATGAAGTCTACTCCACGAGCGGCGTCAATCAGATGTGGATTCTAAAAAATTCTACAGATCTTCTCGAACAGCTCTCCTCTAGCAGTCTTACCCGTTGCCACAGCATACAAACCTTTCATTTTTCTACTCTTTATACTACACTGCCACACAATAAATTGAAAACAATAATATCGGATTTGATACATCAATGTTTCTGCACTAAAAATGGAGAACGCAGATACACTTATTTAGTTGTAGGGAAAGACAAAACATATTTTAAAGAACCACACTGAGTCAAACAAGAAGTACACAGAGAATGACGTAATCAAGATGTTGGAATTTTTAATAGATGATATTTTTGTCGAATTTGGAGGCCGTGTTTTTCAACAGACAATCGGGATTCCCATGGGAACTAACTGCGCGCCACTTTTAGCTGATCTCTTCCTTTTTCCGTATGAGGCGAAGTTTTTACAAGGGCTTACACAGAAAAAACAAAAACATTTAGCCCAGTCCTTTAATTTCAGCTTCCGCTACATAGACGATATACTTTCTCTAAATAATCCAAAATTCAAGAAATATTTACACCAGATCTATGCCAATGA
The DNA here is from genome assembly GCA_002080025.1 of Modiolus philippinarum. Taxonomy (NCBI): domain Eukaryota; kingdom Metazoa; phylum Mollusca; class Bivalvia; order Mytilida; family Modiolidae; genus Modiolus; species Modiolus philippinarum. The sequence continues at coordinate 43,076 of MJUU01042412.1, forward strand.
GCTTGAAATTACAGAGACTACTGATACACCTATTTAGATATTTTAATTTACATTGACGAAAATGGACGTTTGAAATCAAAGCTGTATGACAAACGTGATGATTTTTACTTCCCAATTGTGAACTTTCCCTTTCTGAGCAGCAATATACCTACCTCTCCAGCCTATGGAGTGTACATTTCACAGTTAATTCGTTACTGTCGGGCATGCAGTTTATACAGTGACTTTTTAATTAAAGCAAAAACACTGTCCCAAAAGCTGCTTAGTCAGGGATTTGTTCAACCTTTGTTACTTTCATCCCTTCAGAAACAAGAGCTGGCGCCGAATGGCAGCCTGATATACCCCCACTCATTGTACCCTAAATCAATGTCGCCAGTGCAAATTTAATTGTGTCGGGACATACATGACATAGTACAAGTGTGGACACAATACAAGTATAGACATAATGATATAATCCTAGTAACCAACATTTTCCATGATAACTGTCTGCACAACAATTAAAACTGCCTTACATTTTCAAAAAAAAATTGTGATGAAAAATTCCATATATTGTACAAAAATGAAAAACAATGACATCTCATAAACAGGAAGTGCTGTATGACAAACGTGATGATTTTTACTTCCCAATTGTGAACTTTCCCTTTCTGAGCAGCAATATACCTACCTCTCCAGCCTATGGAGTGTACATTTCACAGTTAATTCGTTACTGTCGGGCATGCAGTTTATACAGTGACTTTTTAATTAAAGCAAAAACATAGTCCCAAAAGCTGCTTAGTCAGGGATTTGTTCAACCTTTGTTACTTTCATCCCTTCAGAAACAAGAGCTGGCGCCGAATGGCAGCCTGATATACCCCCACTCATTGTACCCTAAATCAATGTCGCAAGTGCAAATTTAATTGTGTCGGGACATACATGACATAGTACAAGTGTGGACACAATACAAGTATAGACATAATGATATAATCCTAGTAACCAACATTTTCCATGATAACTGTCTGCACAACAATTAAAACTGCCTTACATTTTCAAAAAAAAATTGTGATGAAAAATTCCATATATTGTACAAAAATGAAAAACAATGACATCTCATAAACAGGAAGTGCTTATAACCTAACCTTGAAATCCCAATACACAATAGATTGGACCATAAGGAAGCTCTATGCAAAACAACGATTGAATCTCAATTACAGTTTAAGAAAAAATTGTGACGAAAAATTTCATATATTGTACAACAATGAAAAACAATGACGTCTCAGCAAACAGGAAGTACTTATGGTGTAACCTTGAAATCCGAATACACGATAGATTGGACCATAAGGAAGCTCTGTGCAAAAGAACTGAATCCCACTTACAGATTCAGAAAAAAATTGTGACAAAAAATTCCATATGTTGTCGAAATGCGCATATGCAGAAAGTAAATTCACAGTAACTTCGGTATTTAGTTATTTGTACAACAATGAAAACAACGGCGTCTCGGCAAACAGGAAGTGCTTATAGCGTAACCTTGAAATCCGAATACACGATAGATTGGACCATAAGGAAGCTCTGTGAAAAACAACAGTTGAATCCTACTTACAGTTTCAGAAAAAATTGCGACGAAGAATTCCATATATTGTACAACAATGAAAAACAATGACGTCTCCGCAAACAGGAAGTGCTTATGGCATAACCTTGAAATCTGAATACACGATAGATTGGACCATGAGGAAGCTCTGTGCATAACACCAACTTACTCCCTCTTACTTTTTCAGAAAAAATTGTGACGAAAAATTCCATATGCTGTACAACAATAAAAAAGCAATAAAGTCTCGGCAAACAGGAAGTACTTATGCGGTAACCTTGAAATCCAAATACACGATAGATTGGACTATAAGGAAGCTCTGTGCAAAACAACAACTGAACCCCTCTTACAGTTTCAGTAAAAATTGTGACGAAAAATTCCATAATTGTACAACAATGAAAAACAATGATGTCTCGGCAAACAGGAAGTGCTTACTGTATAACCTTGAAATCCGAATACACGATAGATTGGACCATAAGGAAGCTCTGTGCAAAAAAAAACAATTGAACCCCACTTAGAGTTTCAGAAAAAATTGTGACGAAAAATTACATTTATTGTACAACAATGAAAAACAATATGACGTCTCGGCAAACAGGAAGTGCTTACAGCGTAACCTTGAAATCGGATTACACGATAGAGTGGACCATAAGGAAGCTCTGTGCAAAACAACAATTGAATCCCACTTACAGTTTCAGAAAAAATTGTGACGAAAAATTCCATATATTGTACAACAATGAAAAACAATGACGTCTCGGCAAACAGGAAGTGCTTATGGCATAACCTTGAAATCTTAATACACAATAGATTGGACCATAAGGAAGCTCTGTGCATACCACCAATTGAATCCCACTTACAGTTTCAGAAAAAATTGAGACGAAAAATTCCATATGATGTACAACAATAAAAAGGCAATGAAGTCTCGGCAAACAGGAAGCACTTATGCGGTAACCTTGAAATCTGTATATACACATCGGACCATCATGAGAAAGCTTTTGCCAAAATATTATTTCATTCTGTAAAGTAGTTACTGAGAAAAGTGTGGTTACGGACAGACGAATGGCGTCTCGGCAAACAGGAAGTGCTAATGACTTAACCTTGAAATCGGATTACACGACAGATTGGACCATAAGGAAGTTCTATGCAAAAAAAAAAAAAATGAATCCCACTTACAGTTTCAGAAAAAATTGTGACGAAAAATTCCATAGTGTTAATGAAAACAATGACGTCTCGGCAAACAGGAAGTGCTTATAGCGTAACCTTGAAATCCAAATACACGATAGATTGGACCATAAGGAAGCTCTGTGCAAAACAACAATTGAATCCCATTTACAGTTTCAGAAAAAATTGTGACGAAAAATTCGACATATTGTACAACAATGAAAAACAATGACGTCTCGGCAAACAGGAAGTGCTTATGGCATAACCTTGAAATCCGAATAAACGATAGATTGGACCATTAGGAAGCTCTGTGCCTACCACCAATTAATCCCACTTACAGTTTCAGAAAAAATTGTGACGAAAAATTCCATATGATGTACAACAATAAAAAAGCAATGAAGTCTCGGCAAACAGGAAGCACTTATGCGGTAACCTTGAAATCTGTATATACACATCGGACCATCATGAGAAAGCTTTTGCCAAAATATGATTTCATTCTGTAAAGTAGTTGCTGAGAAAAGTGTGGATACGGACAGACGAACGAACGAACGAACGAACGGAGGTAAACCAGTATACCCCCACTACTAAGTAGCGGGGGTATAATTATATGGCCGTCACCATGATATCATTGACAGATATGACGTGTCTGTGTCCCAAATGAAAACGGATATTTTCAGCTAGATTTCACGTCTTCACGGATTTCCCATAACCGGATTTGACTCAACCCTGAATTGACTCGCTGATAGTGTGACGGGTGCCGCTAGCGGAGCAGGACATGCTTACCCTTCCGGAGCAACTGATGTCACTCCCGGTTTTCATGGGAGTTCACACTATGAGTGCCTTAGTTCTTAATGTTATCCTTTTATTTCCGTGCATTGTAGCTGTCTAACGTCCTTGTTTTGTCTTTGTTTTTATCAGTTACAGTTTTTGCCATGTCTTTGTTTTTATCTGTTACAGTTTTTGCCATGTCTTTGGACTTCGATTTTTGTAGTCATCGATTCCCTTGTTCCTTCGGTATTCTACTCACGTTGTTTGAGCCCTTCGAGTTTCCAAGGCGTGAGTACGGGAGGTTAAAAATACGCATTATTTTAGCGCGTTTCAAAAAATGGAATTCACTATAATGGGACTGTTGGCAAAATGAGATTTTCGATGTCTTATAATACTAGACTAGTGTTATAAATAGTATTTCGATGTCTTATAATACTGGAATAGTACTAAAAATGTTATTAAATTCAACTACTAAAGGCCCTGTCACACTATAACGTTCTAGCAATCGCGAATTTTTATAAGAACGTTGCCACATGCAGCGTCAGGCCAACGGCCTACAACGCATGGAAGACTTATCCATAACTTGTATGCAACGCTCACAACACGTGTAACAGCGTATGACAACGTTGCAAAGGCGTTTTACTAGCGTTCCTGACGTATACCGAACGCACCCATAACTGCCCTCTTGCATTCATGGAGCGTATGTATAGCGTTTTAACGATCTTTTAAAGATTAACTTGAAATTCTCCATCTCAATATCATTTGCAAATGTAGAAATGCTTCCGAAAAAAACGATAGATTTGCAGGAAGGATAGGGCCCTCAAAATTAAAAAAAAATTCAAAACAACATGTCAGTATGCTACTTAAATTAAATCAGCTATTTACATTACTTAGAAAATTTGTCTTGCTCTTTAATCATAAATTAAACAAATTCAAATTCAAATTCTTTATTGTCATGAAACATATAATGTTTGTGACAAACAATAAACAATATAAGTAAAACAAACATTTTAACATATCAACAAGTTAATCAACCTAAGTCCCCTGGCCTCAGTTTCATAGACTGCTTTAAAAAGGAACCTACATTTTTTACTTGTTGGGAGGAAGCTGGGTTTAATAAGTTTTTGATTTTTTGTGCGTCTGTCAAGAAAAAGAAATTTGGATCACTGTCTTTAATATTTTTATACAATATTTGTCTTACAGTATTATTTCTATTACAAAACAAAAGAAAATGTTTTTCATCTTCAATTGCGTTGCATGTTTTGCACAGACGCTGTTCTCTTGGAGTTCCATAATAACGACCCTTTTCAATTTCCAGAGAATGATCGCTTATTCTAAATTTAGTTATGAGTTTTCTAAATTCAAAATTATCAGACGCTAGATAGTATTCCTTGTCTAAAGAATATTTTAAATTTTTGTATAGAAAAAGTTTGTTATTTTCATTAAGCATATTTAATTTTCTTTCAAATATAGAACTGTAATAGTCTGAAAAACTAATTATAATTTTTTTTATTTTTCTTACATCTGCTGCATTTGAAACGGTTTCTATTTCATTTATTAAATTCCCTGGAGAAATGTCTTGAGCATATATATACCAGGAATATATATTTTCGGATTTGAGTAATTTTGAAAGATTAAAAGCTTCTTTAAGGAGGGGATTTATATCTTTGGAATTAAGTCTTGCCAAATAGGCTATGGTCTGTTGGAATATATATTTTTCTAATGGGAGTCGACCTAATTCTGCCCTTACGGCTATATTAGACGAACTTCTTCTTGTTCCTAGAACATATTTGCAGAAGTTTAGATGAACCTTTTCAGTACAAGATTTATCAATAAAATATAATTTGTCAACATCTTTATTATTTTTTTCTGCTCTACTTTTGGCTGTGTGTTGTGCTATATATTTATATAATAATGTTGTGTTTTACATTGACTATGCGAAATTATTATACCTGCTGTAAGAAAGTTCTTTTATAGTAAAACAGTTTTATTTTCGCATAGTTTTCGAAAGAAATAGCGTTGACTGCAATATTGCAATAGTAAGCTCTGCTGTTGTGAAGACTATTGATTTCTACGTCAATCATCATCAATCATCACGTGCGGGAGGCGGAGTTTTGATCTGACCGACAAGTTGGTGGTACTTACTGTGCAATTGCTAAGAGTGTCGTCTGCTACAGCGCTAAAATTTTTAATTTGTATTTTTGGGGGGGG
>MJUU01042412.1:49041-61696 GCA_002080025.1 Modiolus philippinarum
ATGGGTTAAATAGTTTTCAATAAAATTACTTCGTTTTGGTCTCTTGAAATATATTATTTCATTGCTAAAATAGGTTTCCTTCATGTGTTGATGTAATGGTGTAATATGTATTGGGATCATTTACACATTTACACATGGAAATTGACATCGGAATCAGTTACCACAGATACAGTTAAAATTGACAGGAAAGCAAACAAGCCAAAGAAAAAATTTCAAATTCAGCGGTTCAAAATATAGTCAACAGTCGGTATAATAATAATATTAATGTTGTGTTTTACATTGACTATGGAAAATAGTAGCCAGGGTGATGGACAATAGTGCACTCCCCTTCGGGTCGTGCACTATTGTCCATCACCCTGGCTACTATTTTCGCATAGTCAATGTAAAACACAACATTATTATATAAATAGTAGCCAGGGTGATGGACAATAGTGCACGACCCGAAGGGGAGTGCACTATTGTCCATCCCCTGGCTACTATTTTCCATAGTCAATGTAAAACACAACATTAATATTATTATTATACCGACTGTTGACTATATTTTGAACCGCTGAATTTGAAATTTTTTCTTTGGCTTGTTTGCTTTCCTGTCAATTTTTAACTGTATCTGTGGTAACTGATTCCGATGTCAATTTCCATGTGTAAATGTGTAAATGATCCCAATACATATTACACCATTACATCAACACATGAAGGAAACCTATTTTAGCAATGAAATAATATATTTCAAGAGACCAAAACGAAGTAATTTTATTGAAAACTATTTAACCCATGATGGTTGCAGCAAATACTTTTAAACAACACATTTAAACAATGATAACAAAATATGAACAAAAATTAAAAAAAGCAAGACAGTATTACATTTTGTTGTTCGATACTAAAACAGTATAAGGGTCGTCTTTCCTCAGTTCTAATGACTTTTGTAAGATACCACTGTTTTGTATTCGTCAACTGTTTTGGGAGAATGAATATTACATTTGTGTAAACACGAAGCTTAGTTTTTTTTCATTTCTTCTTCTTTCCAATAAAATCTGTCAAAATACCCCCCAACCAAAATACCCCCCCCAAATACAAATTAAAAATTTTAGCGCTGTAGCAGACGACACTCTTAGCAATTGCACAGTTTGTCGGTCAGATCAAAACTCCGCCTCCCGCACGTGATGACTGATGATGATTGACGTAGAAATCAATAGTCTTCACAACAGCAGAGCTTACTATTGCAATAGTGCAGTCAACGCTATTTCTTTCGAAAACTATGCGAAAATAAAACTGTTTTACTATAAAAGAACTTTCTTACAGCAGGTATAATAATGATCCATATAGGAAACTTCTAAATTAAATGTAAGTGTTGGTTTTACAAGGGTATCAAATAGATTATTTGAAACAGATATTGGTAGATTTCCCAATGACATAGTTTTGGATTTCAAAGAAAAATTAATTCTATGTCTGACATGCACCAAAATTATGCAGTATACCGTTCCATTCATAAAAAAGTCGTGGTCACTGAGGGGAGTGGACTCAAGCACTGCATAATATTTTGTTGTTGCTTTGTATGTATGTTATTGTTGTATCATCGTTCGTATTATGTATTGTATATATGCCTTCAGCCCTTCGGGGCATAATTGTGCATTTGTTTGAATAAAGTTTAATTATTTTTATCCCCGCACTTTCGAAGAAAGTTCGGGGATAATGTTATACCCTCCGTCTGTCCGTCCGTCCGTCCGTCCGTCACACTTTTCTTGTGACTCTAATTCCTCCTACATTTTTGGATTTAGGGATTTAATTTTGTTGTAGAATTGTTGCATATAGTCTGCAGATGCGCAATAAGCTTTCGGATTTTCGATATTGGTCTTGGTGCAAACAAGAGGCCCCATGATGTCAATTTTTACACATGTGGCATGTGACACAAACTCCTCCTACATTTATGGATTTGGGGATTTAATTTTGTTATAGAATTGTTGCATATAGTCTGTAGATGCGCAATAAGCTTTCGGATTTTTTATATTGGTCTTGGTGCAAACAAGAGACCCCATGATGTCATTTTTAACAAAGACCCAAAGATGTGGATTAGGCACATGTGGCATGTGACGCAAACTCCTCCTATATTTTTGGATTTAGGGATCAAATCTTTATGCAGAATTGTTGCATATAGTCTATAGATTTGCAATAAGCTTTTGGAATTTTGGTTCCGGTTCCAACTTTGGTAAATTTCCTGAAAATGTCAAAGACACATATTTTTTTTTTAATTTTGGCATATTATCTTATATTCTGACAAGTGTTTGGTAAAAAACAAAAATCTGATAACTTACGATTCTGAAAGGCGGTTCCAATTTTGGTAAATTTCCTGAAAGTCTCAAAGACCACTTATTTTTGGGAATTCTACCTAGCAACCGTATTTAAAATGTTTGTGTAGTTTAGGACGCACATTTTCATGAATTGGATTTCAAAAATATTTGATTCCAATTTTGGTAAATTTCCTGAAAGTCTCAAAGACCACTTAGTTTTTGGAATTCTACCTAGCAACCGTATTTAAAATGTTTGTGTAGCTTAGGACGCACATTTTCATGAATTGGATTTCAAAAATATTTGATTCCAATTTTGGTGAATTTCCTGAAAGTCTCAAAGACCACTTATTTTTTGGAATTCTACCTAGCAACCATACTTAAAATGTTTGTGTAGTTTAGGAAAAACATTTTCATCAACTGGATTTCAAAAATATTGATTGCAATCTTGGTAAATTTCTTGAAAGTCTCAAAGATCACTTATTTTTTGGAATTCTACTTAGCAACCATATATCCTAGAATTCTTTTAGTAACAATAATGACTATCAATAGGTAGATTTAAAAAATAATAAAAAAAATATGCCAAGGGTGTATAACAACTGTTTTCTGTGTCAAACAGGGAGTGCGGGTATAGCTGTCGTTTCCGACAACATCTAGTTTTTTATAATAAAACATCGGCTAATACGTTACTCCTTAGTTAAAAGGACGCCCAGTTTGCGTTCTCTACACGTTTAAAACAATTTTCGAGAAACTACTACATATCGCGCACACTGCGTGCATAACGCACAGGTCTCTAGCGTTCGTCAAACGTCTGCATAACTTATCAACAACACGTTGGCGAACGAGGTGAAATTTTGAGCATGTTCCAAACTTTCCAACGCACTCAAAGGTTCAACAACGCACGCCAACGTGTGTCGACGTGTTTGGGACGTGTAACGAACGTGCCTTTTACTTATACAACGCACACCAGCGTGTACGAAAATATTATCACACGCTGGGCACACGTTGGTGCTGTGCGTTATAGTGTGACAGGGCCATAAATAGTTTAATTTAATAACATTTGGCATTTTTATTTTGTAACCGTGCAAAATGTTGAACTTTATCAGCAAATCCCTGTTCTTTTATTGGAGAGGGGGTAATTTGTTTAGAAATATAATAGAGAAAACTAGATGTTGTCGGAAACGACAGCTATCCCCGCACTCCCTGTTTGAAACTGAAAACAGTTGTGATACACCTTGGGCATAAATTTTTTCACTATTTTTGAAATCTAACAATTGATAGCCTGAAAGAATTCTAGGATATATGGTTGCTAAGCAGAATTCCAAAAAATAACTGGTCTTTGAGACTTTCAGGAAATTTACCAAGATTGGAATCAATATTTTTGAAATCCAATTGTTGAAAATGTTTGCCATAAACTACACAAACAATTCAAGTAGAGTTACTAGGTAGAATTCCCCAAAAATAACAGGTCTTTGAGACTTTCAGGAAATTTACCAAAATTGGAATCAAATGTTTTTTAAATACAATTGATGAAAATGTTTGTCCTAAATTACACAAACAATTTAAGTATGGTTGCTAGGTAGAATTCCAAAAAAAATAGTGGTCTTTGAGACTTTCAGGAAATTTACCAAAATTGGAATCAAATATTTTTGAAATCTTTTTGATGAAAATGTTTGTCCTAAATTAAATAAACAATTTAAGTATGGTTGCTAGGTAGAATTCCAAAATATTAGTGGTCTTTGAGACTTTCAGGAAATGTACCAAAATTGGAACCACTTGTCAGAATATAAGATAATACGGCAAAATTTAAAAAAATTATGTGTCTGACATTTTCAGGAAATTTACCAAAGTTGGAACCGGAACCAAAATTCCAAAAGCTTATTGCAAATCTATAGACTATATGCAACAATTCTGCATGAAGATTTAATCGCTAAATCCCAAAATGTAGGAGGAGTTTGCGTCACATGTCATATGTGTCAAAATCCACATCTTTTGGTCTTTGTTAAAATTTACATCATGGGGCCCTAAATCCATAAATGTAGGAGGAGTTTGTGTCACATGCCACATGTGTAAAAATTGACATCATGGGGCCTCTTGTTTGCACCAAGACCAATATCGAAAATCCGAAAGCTTATTGCGCATCTACAGACTATATGCAACGATTCTGCATCAAAATTAAATCCCTAAATCCAAAAATGTAGGAGGACTTTGAGTCACAAGTAAAGTGTGATAGACGGACAGACATTTTTTCGCCATTTATTCAAAAAATACGTTCTGTGGCACCACATTTTTTTCATGTAAATCGAAGGCAAGTATAGAGGGTAATTATTTACATTTTTTAAAATTCTATCCGACATAAATAAAACGAATTACAATTATGTTAAAATTCGCTATTTTCCCTATCATTCCAACCAAAATAGCTTATTGCGAGCTAGAAATCGAAGAAAGAAATGAATAAGAAAATGGCTACTTTTGAACAAGGAGCTGGAATATCAAACAAGAGGCTCTCAAGAGCCTGTATTGCTCACCTGGGTCCTGCAGCACTATAATTCCCAATTGATGGTCCATCTTTGGTGGTGTATGTACATAAAAATCAGAAACTTTTTATAAACTTTAATTAAAATTGTTCAAGCAGTTTCTGAGAAGATTTTTGAATGCAGTTTCCAAACTTTAGGGGCCTATGTTGATCTACGTTCCCTGCTGGCAGCTATTTAACATAAAACTTTGAAGAGGGTCACATAAGGACTATCATATCAAAATTCTACTGAAATTGTTCAAGCAGTTTCAGCGGAGAAGATTTTTTTATGCATTTCCCACTGGGTCCAAAGTTAAACTAAGTTTTGCTATTGGTGGCCATGTCGGAAGATGGATAGCACCAAAGTAACAAGCTTGGTAAAAATCTCACAAGTTTCATTTATGCAATATTCAAATTGAATCCATTCAATGGTTTTCCATGATATCTTTGTATGCATTTGCCCTTAGGTCCAATTCATTGCTGGCAGCCATGTTGGATGATGGATCAGAACTGAAGTAACAACACTTGGCCAGCTTCTCATAAGCAAAGTTTGGATTAAATCTATTAAACAGTTCTCTGGGAGAAGATCTTTTATTGGGTGTGTATAAATTCAGCGACAGTATCATTTCAGCGACTATCACTTCAGCGACATTTTTTGAGATATTCCGTATATCATTTCAGCGACGTCTTTTCTACGTATTATATATGAATTCAGCGACGCCGAATTTTAAATAAACAAGTGTAGACACAGAAATGTCTCGCCTGTATATGCATATCTTTACCAAAATAATTAGTCATTGCTACATGACAGGTGCCAGACTGGCATGTGCACACCTAGATGTAACAATAGACCATATATGATGCCTGTAAGTGTTCTAGTTAAAGAGAAATGATCAAAATTAATGAACCATGAAATTGAGGTCAGGGCTACCTGACATGTGCCAGACTGGCATGCACCAACCTAGATGTAGCAACAGACCAAATATGATGACTCTAGGTATCATAGCTACAGAGAAATAAGAGTTAAAGCAAAGAAATTTTCAAAGTCAATGAACCGTGAAATTGAGGTCAAGGCTACATGACAGGTGTCAGGCTGGCATGCACCCACCTAGATGTAGCAATAGACCAAATATGATGAATGCAAGTGTTCTAGTTAAAGAGAAATGATCAAAGTCAATGAACCATGAAATTGAGGTCAAGGCTAAACGACAGGTGTCAGACTGGCATGCATCCATCTAGATGCAGCAATAGACTAAATATGATGACTCTAGGTATCATAGCTACAGAGTAATAAGTGTTAAAGCAAAGAAATTTTCAAAGTCAATGAACCGTGAAATTGAGGTCAAGGCTACATGACAGGTGTCAGACTGGCATGCACCCACGTAGATGTAGCAGTAGACCAAATATGATGACTCTAGGTATCATAGCTACAGAGAAATAACTGTTAAATTAAAGAAATGTTCAAAGTCAATGGCCAATGAAATTGAGGTCAAGGCTACACGAAAGGTGTCAGACTGACAGGCACCCGCCTAGATGTAACAATAGACAAAATATAGTATGTCTATATATTACAGTGTCTCAGAAATTGACTTGAATGTAAAACTATGTTGCAAAATTTACAACCGTGCAAATGAGGTCGAGATCAAATGACAAGTGGCAGACTGGCATGCACCTACTACATCAATACACTTAATATAATGGATCTATGTATTACATATCCAGAGAAATCAACTTGAATGTGAAACTATGTCGCAATTGTTATGAAGTAATTGAACCATGAAGACAAGGTCAAGGTCATCTGAAACATGTGATGCTGGAAAGCTTACACCATCAGCTACCTGTGGACAAAAGATGTTGCATATAAGTAATATACATTAAAAGTTATTAAATTTTATGAAAGTTTACGACGCCGCCGCCACCGCCGCCGCCGGAGAGTAACACCAATGTCTCGCTTTCAGCGACTTTCGTCGCAGGCGAGACAATTATATAGAAATATATAATAAAATATAACTTCTTATAGGGAAATGAATTACATATACATTGATGTGAATGTTCAAAAAGGTCAAATAGACAGAGTACCAGCTAAAGGTAGTTCTCGAAAGGTATTAGTTCAACGTCTATGAATACGAGAGTGTCTTTGCAGGAACTTCTGTGTAGTGGAAGGCGAAAATGAGTACCTCAATTCTAGTCAAGGGGCCTTAGAATTAACTGTATTCCTGACCCATTAAATAGATAAAATCCGTTATATATTTTCTAATAGAAACAAACTATAATTTGACCTGAATGTCCAATAACATTCTCAACATAAAAAAAACTGTAGACTTGAGTTTGTATTTGACGGAAAAAAATAACCTGGAAATGGAGACAGATAACTATGTAAAGAAAGCCTAATGGATGGGTTCAAGTGGAAAAAAGTGGGAAATGTCGCTGAATTTATCATCTCAGCTTTTATTAAATTAAGTTCACAGCTGGTGACACTTGGTCAGCACCTGACAGGCATCATTCATGTCATCCTTGATTTAAATCCATTCAGCAGTTCTCTAGAAGATCTTTGTGTGCATTTCCCAATGTGTCCAATGCTGTCGATCATGTAAGATGACAGATTGGCACCAAAGTAATAACACTTGGTCAGCACCTCATAAACATCATTCATGCCAAGTTTGGTTCAAATCCATTCAGTGGTTCTAAAGTAAAAGTTCTTTGTATGCATTTTCCCATAGGGTCCAATGTTAAAATTAAGATCCCAGCTGGCGGCCATGTTGGATGATAAATCGGCATCCAAGTAACAACAATTGGTCAGCACCTCATAAGCATCATTCATGCCAAGTTTGGTTCAAATCCATTCAGTGGTTCTAAAGACGAAGTTCGTTGTATGAATTTTCCCATTAGGTCAAATGGAAAACTAATTTCCCCGCTGGCGGCCATCTTGGAAGCGGTCGGAAAACTTGAATGTGTTCAATAAAATACATTCCTTAACATGCTGCACATTTTTGCAATTTAAACTTGATCTCTATCTCAAAGCGTTTTTAAAATATAGGACAAAAAGTAAAAAATCACGAAAAATTTGACCAATAAAGGGCCACAACTCATATATAGGTACTTGGATTTTCTTCAAAATATCTTAATGGGTAGATCTTAACATGCTGAACATTTTTGCAATTAAAACTTAACCTCTATCTGTTATAGTTTTTTAATAAAAAAAAACAAAAAAACATCAAAATTTTGAAAATTTTACGGAAAACGGCAATAACTCTTAGACGGGTCATCAGATTTTCTTTAAAATTTCAGCATGGGTAGATCCTCTCATGCTGATCATTTTTGCCTGTCAGATTTTTTTTATATCTGTAACAGTTTTTGAGTTAATTGCCAAAAACTGTAATTTACCCCTATGTTCTATTTTTAGTAACGGCAGCCATGTTGTTTGGCCTAAGACATACAAAATAACAAATTTGAAACCAAATACCCTAGTGATGATTCAGTTAACGTTTGGTTCCATTTGACCCAGTGGTTTCAGAGGAGAAGATTTTTGAAAGTGAGCTAACGACGGACGGACGACGGACGCCAAGTGATGGCAATAGCTCACCCTGGCATAGCCAGATGAGCTAAAAAGGGGCCGAATAAGGAAATGGCTTTTGAATAAGGAGCTGAAATATCGAAAAGGAGATGAATAAGAAAATGGCAACTTTTGAACAAGGAGCTGGAATATCGAAAAAAGAGCCGAATATGGAAATGACAATTTATGAATAAGGAGTTGAAATATCAAAAAAGGAGATGAATAAGAAAATGGCAACTTTTGAATAGGGAGCTAGAATACCGAACTAGAGGCTCTCAAGAGTCTGTTTAGCTCACCTTGTCATCTGCTGACATAAACTGCAGCCCAAATAACCTACACGTTAAAGGGTCTCATTTTCTAGGATCTTAATATACTTCGATGTAAAAATGGTCAAATGTTTCAGGAGAATGTCTTTGAATGCAGTTCCGTTAGGGCTCTATGTGTAGCTATGCCCCCCTCCCCAATGGCGGCCATCTTGGATGAGGTACCAACATAAAAATCACAAACTTCGAAGGGGACCAACAAAGCACTATTGAAACTTAATTTGGTTTCAGAGGAAAAGAATCTGAATTCATTTTCCCATAGGGTCCTATGTTGAACTTATAGTAAGTCTTCCAGGGAAGACATGTGTCGCCTGTGTAATAATAAAAATATTCTAAGTTCTGTCAAACAGGAAGAGGGCAAGCGAGAGATCCGAAACTCTCTTACACGGTATAGGTCCCCATACTGACACTTCATACCATTTCAATAAAGCTCCGACACACGGTTCCTGAGAAAAATGAGACACAAATTTTGTGACGACGACGACGACGCAAGACGACGAAAGCGATCCCTATATGTCACCACTGCGTGAACGCAGGCGACACAACTATGTTTCCCACTGGCAGCTATCTTGGATTTGATGTGGACTTGCTGGACACATTTTTCACAGTGGGCCAACAAAGGACCCATAATTTCCAGGTGGATAGATCTTGATATGCTGAACATCTTTGCAATTTAAAGTTGACCTCTATTGATAAAAAATAAAAAAAATATTAAAATTTTGAAAACACCAGTTTTGAAGTCGCAACATCCATATCTATTTGGACAAAAAAAAATCATTGAAATAGGACAATGTTGAAATTTCCCGCCTGTTTTGGTGGCCATGCATTATGAAAATGGCAGTCAACAAATAATTTTTAACATTGGTTTTAAAGTTGCGACATCAATACCTATTTAGAAACAAAATTTCATTGAAATCAGACAATATTGAATTTTCCCGCCTTTTTGGCGGCCATTTTGAAAATTGCGGTCAACGAACAATTTCTAACATCAGTTTTGAAGATGCAACATCAAAACCTAATTGGAAACGAAATTTCATTAAAATCGGACAATGTTGAATTTTCCTGCCTTTAGTGGCGGCCATTTTAAAATGGCGGTCAAAGAACAATTTTCAACACAGGTTTTGAAGTCGCAATATCAAAATCTATTTGGAAACCAAATTTCATTGAAATCGGACAATGTTGGATTTTCCCACCTTTTTTGGCGGCCATTGTGAAAATGGCAGTCAATGAACTATAATGGCGGTCAACGAACAATTTTTAACATCAGTTTTGAAGATGCAACATCAAAACCTATTTGGCGGAAACCAAATTTCATTAAAATCGGACAATGTTGAATTTTCCCGCCTTTTGTGGCGGCCAATTTAAAATGGCGGTCAACGAACAATTTTCAACACAGGTTTTGAAGTCGCAATATCAATATCTGTTTGGAAACCAAATTTCATTGAAATCGGACAATGTTGAATTTTCCCGCCTTTTTTGGCGGCCATTTTGAAAATGGCAGTCAATGAACAATTTTCAACACCAGTTTTGAAGTCACCACAACATGGCAAACATTTTATCAATTTACACTTAACTTTCATCTTCTATAGTTTTGGAAATAACAGACGAAAAATACGAAAATTTAAAAAAATCGGTGAAAAAGGGCAATAACTCCTACAAGGGTTTATGGATTTTCTTCAAAATTTCAGGGTGGGTAGATCTTGATATGCTGAACATTTTTGCAATTTACACTTGACCTCTATATGTTACACTTTTTGAAATAAGAAATAAAAAATGCTAAAATTTTGAACATTTTACGGAAAAAGGGCTAGAACTCCGAGATGGGTTTCCAGATTTTCTTCAAAATTGCACAGTGGGTAGATCTCATTATGCTGATCATTTTTACTACTGTCAGATTTTTGATATCTGTAATGGGTTTCGAGTAATTTGCAAAAAACAGCAATTTACCCCTATGTTCTATTTTTAGTAACAGCGGCCATGTTGTTTGGTCTACGGACATAAAAATCACAAACTTGAAAGTGCATACCCTGGTGTTGATTCAGGCCAAGTTTGGTAAGTATTGGCCCAGTAGTTTCAGAGGAGAAGATTTTTGAATAAAAGTTAACGGACGGACGACGGACGCCGAGTGATGGCAAAAGCTCACATGGCCTTTGGCCAGGTGAGCTAAAAAAGAAAAAGGAACCCTTTTTTCCTGGTAAGACTGCACCCAGCTGTCATTCCAAAATTCACCATGCATACCAACATGGTTGATGTTGAATATGTCAGTAATTAACGGGAATTAACTTTTAACTAATCTACGAACGAAGTTGTTCATGCACAGACAGCATGCGAATTGCCATCCCAAAATGCATCAGACATACCAATATGGTTCATGTTGGAGATGTCAGTAGAATGGACTTTAACCAAGTCATTCAAGCGTAAAATGTATGTAATAGACTGCATCCAAAACATGAGGGGGTGACACGGGGTGATCTGCTCTCCCAATTCCCTGATTTTTTCGACCTTTTTCCCAATTCCCACATTTTTCGGCCACTTTTTCCCAAATCCCACATTTTTGGGGCAATTCCCATTTCCCAAATTTTTACATTTTAAAAACAACGATAACAACAAAATTTTTATTTACTCACATGTTTTATAACGTTAAAGTTCTTCCTTCATAGGAAATATCCTTACAGAAGGACTTAAATTCCGTGCACCACAATACATCACCTGGGAACAAAATTTTACAAATCTTATTGGTGCTGTGGAGGACTACGCCAAACAATAGATTGAGAGTGAATATGAATGTTGAAAAACTAAGATGTACTTGACATCTTGAACTCGAGATGATTTTCATACTGTAACAGCTTTTAAACGTTTGACCACTCTGCACTTATATACTACCATATCTCATGAAAGACTGAAATCTCGGCTGAAAGATTTAATTCATAGATGATTCTCCCATAAGAACAACAGATAAATAAGTACATTGTTATATGAAGAGAACAAGCATACTTTGTGAAATACGACAACGAATTTAAGAAAAAAATATACAGGGAAAGAACTGTTTGTAATCCACAATATATTTGTAAGTTTGAAGGACTTGTTTTTAACAGGCTAAAGAAATTCCAATTGGGCATAAACTTTGCATCTCTTTTAGCTGATATGTTTCTCCACTGAGAAAAGCTGGACAAATTGAAGGGGTTTTTCAAATTAAAGATAAACAAGATGTGTTTGTGAAACAC
Source organism: Modiolus philippinarum (assembly GCA_002080025.1). NCBI lineage: Eukaryota > Metazoa > Mollusca > Bivalvia > Mytilida > Modiolidae > Modiolus > Modiolus philippinarum. The sequence continues at coordinate 60,939 of MJUU01042412.1, forward strand.
TACATATGCCCCCAGATTCCCAATTGTACCCCTTTTGGACCCCTATGACCTTGACCTTTGACCTTTGACCTAATTTTTTTTGCATATTTATGTTCGTCTTGACTAGACCTATACACTTGCCAAGTATCAAAAGTCTACCTTATATAGTTCAAAAGTTATAGCCAAGGTTAAAGTTTCGGACAGACAGACAGACAGACAGACAGACAGGACAAAAAACAATATGCCCCCGATCCTCGATCTGGGGGCATAAAAATAAGCCCAATTATTTTGTTTTAGCCTCCGTTATATAGAGCATACTTTTCACTAAACAACCCTAGCTTTTGGCGATTTCCCTGAACTTATTGCCGTGTTCTCAAAGGACAAGACCCTTAAACGTGTTCCAGTTAGGTCCAACTTTGGTTCCCTCTTCTGCAGGGGATCTTCAAAGGACTATTGTGGCCTAGTTTGGTTCCAATTTGGTAAGCAGTTGCAGGGAAGATCTTATGTTTACTGCTGGCAGCTATCGTGGATATAGCGCGGACAAATGTAAATAAAGGGCTACGCCGAGCGCAGCATGATACGACCGCAGCATGTCGAATACTGAAATTTGAACATGAGTGCAATTCAAATAAATGAAGACACAGTAAAGAGCTTGATACAGTAATTAAATGGACACAATAAAGAGCTTGAATCAGTTGCAATTTTGGCCCCTTTGACCCCTTGTAGCTCGAAAACGGTAAGAGCTACGCAAAATCTGTTGACATACTTCTGAAAGCTTA
>MJUU01042412.1:84960-101268 GCA_002080025.1 Modiolus philippinarum
GGGGGGGGGGGGGGTTCTAACTTTCTACCTAGCAACCACACTTTTAGAATTTGTTTGAATTATGACAAACAATTTCACCAACTGAATTTCCAAAATATTTGATTCCAATTTTTGTAAACTTCCCAAAAGTCTCAAAGACCACTTCTGTTTTGGAATTCTACCCAGCCACAGTATATTCTTGTATTCCTTTTTTAAAAGTAAAAACAGTAACTATCAATAATTTGGGATCCAAAATGTAGAGAAAAATTATGCCCAGGGTCTATAAAAACTGTTTTCCATGTCAAACAGGAAAGTGCGGGGATGGCCATAATTCCTGATGGCACCACTTCTAGATTTAGTTTGTTTCTGGCAACGGGCCTATTTATAAAAACCTACAAATTGCATTCAAGTGGCTGAATTTTCACTTTATATGTATGCATGCATATGATTTTGCTGTGAAATCGTATATAAAAGATATGGTTTTGGAGAAGACTTGATACATCCGCAAAATTGGCATGCAGCAGGAAATAAATTCAAGAGAAAGTGACCATACCTCTTTTGACTTAGTACAGTCCGCACCTGTATGGAAGGATATTTGGCATTTATAGGGTTCAACGTGTATTTTCATCTAAAAAAAATGGTCTGCTATTCCTACTAGTTCTCCTAATTGTGTTATATTTTCCAAGTGAATTTCAACTCCTTTTCGGGGTCCTTTATTAATCTCTTTTTGACTTCTTTCTTTGCCATTTGAACCCTAAAACCCCATTTTGATATATATTAATGGAATGCAATGGAACTAAGACCTCTTGAAATAATTGGTTCATTATATAGATGCAGAGATTGCTTTGTAATTGCATATTGAAAGGAGAAAAAAATTGTCTGTGACCTGTGCGAATGAATGTCATGCATAAAAATAGATGTATAACTACACTGTAATATTAAGAAATATTTAACTCTTGATAACATTTTATAAACACTAATTATATCATAATCCGTCCAAAATATATGTGACTGAAATACAATTATATTTGTGTGGCATAATTCTAGAACTGACAGATAGTCAGAAGACGAAAAGAGCAAGCATCCTTTCAGATTTTTTTAATTAACATCAGAATATCGTATGAGCTGCTGCTAGAAACTGTTCAAGTATTTTATTTGGAAAAAAGGGAATAAATGATGGTGTTGAATTGCTCGAACAAGTGTCGGACTAATGAGTGTCAGACTAATTATTGTCAGACAAATGATAGTCGGACTAATAAGGGTCAGACTAATGAGTGTCAGATTAATGAGTGTCATACTAATGACATGAATGAGATGACCTTGAATATTCAGTTTGACCAAATACTAACTAAAGGCTCAGAGACTGAGCCTGTATCGCTCACCTGACAACATGTTTCTATGCCATGCATGACCAAAAAAGATGTATTTTACAAATGAGGTCTAATGTTAAGCTATATTCTCCATTGGCACAAGTGTTTTTTGTCTGATCCTATTGAAATGAGTAATCTTTGCAAAGGACTTTCAATACATCATTCAAATACAGTTAAGATAAATTTGCTTGAGTAGTTTCAGAGAAGATAATGAAAAGTATGGTTTTCACATACCGGGCTACGATGTTCAACTATGTTCTGCACTGGAGGCCATGTTCTTTGTCAGATCGAAATGAAATGAGCAAATTTGTAAAGTACTTTCCGTACATCATTCCTGTGAAGTTTGATTGAATTTGCTGTGGAAGTTTCAGAGGAGAAGATTAAAATGTGACTTTTCCCATAGGGTCCAATGTTAAACATAAGTTCCGTGCTGGCGGCTATCAGTTTTTAATCAGATTGGAAAGAAATGAGCAATCTTCAGATTGGAAAGAAATGAGCAATCTTTGTAAAGGACCTTCCATACATCATTCTTGTAAAGTTTGGTTGAATCTCCTTCAGCTATTTCAGAGCAGAAGATGAAAGTGTGATTTTCCCATAGAGTCCAATGTTATACATGTACTACATGTATGTGTTCCGCTCTGACAGCCATGTTGTTTGTCGAATCGAACGAAATGAGCAATCCTCGTTAAGGACCTTAAGTACATCATCCCTGTAAAGTATGGTTGAATTTGCTTCAATGGTTTCAGAGTAGAATATGAAAATGTGATTTTTCCCATAGGGTTCAATGTTAAACTACCGGTATGTTCCGTGCTGGCGGCCATGTTGTTTGTGGATCGGAACCTAATGAGCAATTGTTGTTAAGGACCTTTAGTATATCATTCCTGTAAAGTTTGGTTGAATATGCTTCAGTGGTTTCAGAGCAGAATATGAAAATGTGATCTTTCCAATATGGTCCAATGTTAAACCCAAGTTCCGCGCTGGCAGTCATGTTTTTTGTCGGATCGGAACGAATAACTAAATACCGAAGTCACTGTGTAAAGAACCTGACATACATCATTCCTGTAAAGTTTGGTTGAATTTGCTTCAGTAGTTTCAGAGGAGAAGATGAAAATGTGAAAAGTTAACGGAAGAAAGACGTACTGATGGACGGACGGACAGACAGCATGGACGGACACACTGACCCTTTGGGTCAGGTGAGCTAAAAAAGATCAGTAGCGGGATATTATGCGGGAGAAAAGCAATTAAATTAGTGGTAGATTTTCATCTCACATGCGGGAAGCTTTAAATATATTAGTCAGTCAGGGGACAGACTGGAGTAAGTCTTAATTATTTTAGACCTCTTCAGGTCTGGAATTATAGGTTTTGTTGAGCAATTTTGACCTGAACAAGTCTAAAATTGATCAGACTTGTACAAGTCTAAGAGAAATTACCATTTTATGCTTTTTTGTGCTTAATGGATATTTGCAATTATCCTTCATATTGTTTATCATTGAAAAAGAAACATGACTAGTGCCTTGTAATTTAAAACAAAAAGCTATACCAATCTGCAAAAGCAGTTACATTTTGTAGTTGATATTGATAATTTTGTTATTTTTGATAACAATCTTTAATTGATTGTACAACTGCTGTCATAATTTTGCCCAAGTAACCAATAATTCAAACTTCCATGTAATTCCAATTAGGTCTGGATGCCCCACCTCTAGATACTGATGCTTGGCTCATTAAAATGGTCAATTTAGCAATTTTTAGACTTGTGCAAGTCTACAATGTAATTAACCATAAAATTTGAAACATCTGGGTAACAGGAAATAAACATTAGACTTCATCAGGTCTAAAAATTTTAGACTTAAAAAGGTCAATGCATACAAAATGAAGAAAATTAAAAGACTAAAACAAGTCTAAAACTCTGCAGACTTGTATAAGTCTGTCCCCTGGGGTGCGCTTGGTTGGGCAGTTCTGAACATGTTCTTTCAGTTCCAGTTCCAGCGACCAATCGAACGAAAAGGAACACACAAGAATAATGTTGTCAAAACTATTTATATTTTTAAAATTTTACTCGACTATTAATCATTATTTTTTTGTTTTTTTTGTGTCATAGTTTGAATAATATAACTTTTAAAGACAGTTTATGAAAAAAATTACAACACCAGTTGTTAATCAATAATTTCTCGGAAGACTACTTTTGTCAATTCAAAGGCGATTTGGGTATAAATTCAATGCTCAAACCTCTGAAAATAATTTGTCTGTCATGTATATGTTGTTCGTTTGTATCATTTGCAAAAATCCAGCACATTTTCCTGCAAAAACTGTTAAAATCGTTTATTGTTTCTCTAAATATTCTTTTGGTCGCCATATTGAATTCTGTCTGCACCACCTTTTTTTTTCGGCGCAGATGGAACCTGTTCCGAACAATGTTCCATTCTGTTTGATTGTCAGTTCTGGGTGTTCCATTAGTTCAGAACACTCCGAACCTTCCAACCGAGCGCCACCCTGCTGTTAGTGGGAGAATGGTGGAGTAAGCACGAGTCTCACATGCAAAATATGAGAACAACACCTATGCTTCTATGGCACTCAAGACCATGCCTTTTCTACATCATTGCAACTGCATGTACTTACTCAGAGTCATGAAAGTCATTAATTTTCTCAATGCATCCAGCAGTCGTCCCTCATTGGGCAATTTAGACTCTATAACAAACTCCTTCAAAACGGATGTACCATATTTAAATATTAATGCAGAATTAAAAGACAGTCTTTTACTTTTATGGACCTCAACATCACAAGAAGCACGCGAAAACCCTTCGGGACTACGAGCATTGGTTTCAATCATTTTTAGCATACAGAGTCGAATTGTAGTGTCCCCGTGTCCCGAAAAGAAGTTGCACGTTTCTTTCAAAATTTCCATTATGCTTTCATCGCTACAAATTTCTCCAAATATCTTCAATTCACTATTGAATTCGCAAGTCTTTTGTCTTTTTGTGCTTGGTTCACCCGACTTGTCCATATTGTTATTTGCAAGGGGTACTTCAGTGTTGGGGAATGAAACCAATAGAAGCAGGACGACTGGTCAGAATGCTAACTCGTCCCATTCCTAGTCGCCCCAAATTTAAACCATCTCGCCCCAATCGAAAAATGAAATAATTTAAGTTACCCCATCATAAATTCAAACCGTCCTATTAATCAAATTGGCTTCAGTCAATTTATTTTTAAAAAATCCAAGAGGAATGTAGTTCTTGTGTTTTGTTAGGTTTGGGGTTAAGATATTTGAATTTGATATTGGTTAGGGTTAGGGTTAGGGTTAGTTTTCCGTAAGGAACACACAGTGTAATATAAGATCAGACGAAAAAAATAAAATGCTCTGTAACATTTAGTCACTTGGACATATATTCCTGACAAGAACTTTATTGTGCGAATCGTCCAAAACACAGATGGAGCGAGTTCATGTCAAAGAGAAAAAGTTCTTTGAATGTGATTTCCCATCTACAAAAATTTTCAGGTATGTGCTATATCCAAACCAGATGGCCACCAGTCGAGTGAACAGTTTTGCATTGGATTGTATTGGAAATCACATTTAAAGATCTCTTCTGTCAAACTGCAGAGCCAATTGGAACATTACTTTGCCACATTTAGTCCTTGATTAGTTATGTATAAGGGCCGTTTTTTTTAGGTCAGTGCTATGACCAAGAGGGTCTCCAGCAGGGAACATTGTTTAAAATAAGATCTTCATGGGAACCCATTTATTCAAAGAAATTTGTCTGGCATGTACGTGCCACATATTTCAAGGACAGATAGGATCAATTTTGGTCAAAATAGTCCATTGAGTGCATGTCTCTACCAAGAAAGCTAGGTGTTTTGTAGGTCCACATCTAATTCTGTAATTGCAGTGGGGAACATATATTCAAAGACATTCTTTCAAAGTTTCTGAAACAACCATGACGCCAAATAAAACTTAACAAAATAGCAAAATTGTACTGTAATGATCCCTTCCATCATAGTACCAATTTGAAACACATTCAATGATCTTTTCTAGAACTGCAAAGCAATTAGAACTAAATTTCTTCATAATTGTCTTTGTTGGTCCCCTTTATAAAAACTAAGTCTGGCATGTCTGTGCCTTATCCAAGATGACAGCAATCAAATAACATTGGACCATGCAAGAAAACCCCTTAAGGGGTTTTCTTGCATGGTCCAATAAAATGCCATCAAATCTGCTTGGTAATTAAGAACTAGTCGCACAGGTCCATAGATGGCCCACTTTAAAATGGTGTCCAGCTGGTCCACAGTATAATTTGTAAGTTTATTTTAAAGTGAATCAATGTTTCATGATTCTGCGTAGAATGTTGTAAAATAACAAAAACCTTATTTCTCTGATCTTCTCTTTACATAAACAAACATGGATGACTGTATTAATCAGCCGATAAACAAAATGATGCAAAGCGGCTGTACGGGATTCGGCCATGAATTTTCCAGCATCACATGCTTCATGATCTTCCCCCTGTTTTCATTGTTCACTTAATTCATAAGCATTGGGACAAAGTTTCACATTGAGGTCCTTTTTTTTTCCTTTTATCAGCATCTATAATATTTGGATGTATTTCAGGGGGCACATGACAGTCGGTGATTTGGCCCCCAATTGCATGCTTGAGTGAGTTTGTAAAACGTGTGACATAATTTTACGTTCATGTGAATTTCTAAGCAACTGTAATGAGTAGGCCATATTTGCCAGTCTGTTGTTGTTACATCTAGGCGGGTACATGTCAGTCTGACACCTGTCAAGTTCCATTGACCTCAATTTCACAGATTATTGAATTTGACACCTTTTTTCACATTAATACTTATTTCTGTGTTATGCCAACACCTAAAGGCGCCATATTTGGTCTGTTGTTACATCTAGGTAAGAGTGTTCTTGACTGACACCCATTATGCAACATTGACCTCAATTTCATGGTTGACTTTGACAACTTTTTACATCAATACTTATTTTTCTGTAATTAGAACAAATACCAATATTTGGCCTCACTTTACATCTATGTAGGTAAATGCAAGTCTGACACCTGTTGTGTAACCTTGAGCTAAATTTCATGGTTAACTGACTTTGGCAATTTTTTTTACATCAGTACTTATTTGTCTGTAACCAGGACACCTAGAGTCAGCATATTTGGTCTATTGTTACATTTCCGCGGGTGAATGCCAGTCTGACGCATGTCACATAGCCTTGACATCAATTTCATGGTTCATTGACCTTTTTAACAGTTTACATTTTCAGCCATGTCTTTTCAACTGTAACACATCCATTATACATAGTTTATTGTCACATGTATCTTGTAGGTACTCCAACAAAAAAAAATGAATTTTTGCATTCAATGAATATAATGGTGCAAAAAGATAGTTATCTGCTTCAATAATAAGAAATTGATCTTTTAATTATTAAAAAATTTAGATTAAGGATAAATTAGCGTCTTTAAAAAATTACAATTTTTCCACTTCCGGTAATTATTTTCTTTGCATTTACCAGTTCTATTGAGAGCTAAGGAAAAACTGGTTCAAAATTATATGGAGTTATGGCACTTTGGCCACTATTTGAGATTAACTATGAAGAAAATTCAAGAAAACTGCAAAAACAAGTAAAAGTTAAAATTGCGTGCACCTACGTGCATTCATGAATCTATTTGAAACTTTGCAGTTAAAAAGTATGAGTCGTAATTTAAATACAACACTTAACGTGCGTCTTCATGCACTATGACATCAATTTGTATTTGTGCAATGAATTTTGTTAAATCATAAAACTTTGCTTACAGAATTCTCAGTTGGAGTACCTATATCTTGGTTGATACATGTAATTCAAGTGAAACATTTCTGTGTCTGCACTTCTATAAAATAAATCTTTAAAGAAATTAAGGCATTTATGCTTTCAAATAGGCTTAATGTATATATGCTAAATCTGCAAAGTCACAATTTAGAGATCTGGACTGGGTTGCACAAACGTCAATTAAAATGGAATAAAAAAGATAACAGGAAACACCTACAATGGCCGAAAAACGTAGCCACATGCCAGAAAGTAATTAGCAACTAGGTTAATTGACGTTTAAATTTTAAGTGTAAATTAAATCCTTAACAAATTCAACCAAATTAATTTACACTTAAAATTTAAACGTCAATTAACTTTAATTAACGTTTGTGCAACCCAGTCCAGATATAATGATGAACACTTTTACTACTTTTAGTGATATAGTAATGTTTTATTTGTAAGACTCAGATCAATTACTTGTTGCTTCTTAAATTATCACATATTTAATGTGTCAGAGCAAGGACGTATATTGATTTATAAAATAAATATACGTTCTTGATACAAACATTAAAAGCCTTCATTGTTTATATGAGCTTTAAATAACACAATCTTATCATTTTAACAATTAGGAGAAAAGGAAACACATTCAAACAAATTAGAAGGCATTTCAAGTACAACAAAGTCACAGTAGCATAAATCTTAGGAGTAAAGCAATATTTCAGGGGAGGTAATTTTCAATACACACATTAATTTATTGGTTCAGTTTAATCATTTCATAACTGCCAACAATAACTGCAACATTTTATTTCAATACAGTTTTTGTTCCAGTAATTTCAGATGAGATGATCAATATTTCCCTACACCTTCAATTTTCAAACTGGTTTGCATCTGAACAAAATGAGATTTTTGCATAGTGATATGCAAAACATCATTTGTATTCAGTTGGGTATCATTTGCATTTGTAGTATAAGTGATTATCAAAATGTGTTTTCCCATATGGTCCAAACCTTAATTAATGACCTGTGCTGGTGGTCATGTTTGTTGCTGAACCTGAATAAAATGAGCAGTCTTTGTAAAGCACATACCATACATCATTTCAGTAAAGTTTGACGCCATTTCTACAATAGTTTCAGAGATTATCAAAATATTTTCTCCATTGGGTTTAATGTTAAACTATGTTCTGTAGTAGCAGCCATGTTTGTCTAATAAGAACAAAATGAGCAATTTTGTAAATCTTATCCTCAGGTCCACATACTCTTGGAGAAAGTCAACATCAGATGAGATAAAGAAAGCAGGCTACAGCTGACATGAACGTGTTTGCAGCACCCATAGGACTTTTGTTGGTAGCCGGCTATGTTCTTCATTGGTTCCTTCACACAAGTTAACAGGCAGGTGTCAAGTCACATCATCAAGCATCATTCTTATAAAGTTGGTTCTATTTGCTTCAGTAGATTCAGAGAAGAGAATATGGTCGCCATGCTGGTTGCCAAATTGCAATAATATTAACAATCTTTGCTGAAAATCAGCCATTCACCACTCTTGAAAGCATTAGAGAAGTTTTGATGGAATTGATGATAGTCTTAAAACTTAATTTTAATATATCTTGAAAATTATGAATTTTGAATTATGAATTTTGCTCTGGACAACAGATGTGTCATTTTGGCAGCTACTTTTCTGTCATTTTCACCATTTCAAACACTGAATAAAACAAAGTTAAATATTTGCAAAGTCTGTGCGACCCTACCTTGGGTGTTCGAGCCATTGCAGTTCAAACTGTTTATCCCATAACATTTAGATCATTGAAGAATAATTTTGACCCCCTCCCCCTTCATGCCCTCAGGATAAAGGCTTTAGAAATAGACACAGAGTCAAATTTATCATTATTTATTTATACATCTCTGATACATATAATGCAGTCTCAATAAAAATATTCATGCTTCTTTATACCTAATAATGTGCGATTTAAAACAAAACGAAACTGATAAAAAGACTGGCAAAACAATTAAAACACTACGGAATATAAGAGAAACTGCATTCATAATAATAATAAAGTAAAATATAGTTAAATGAAATAAAAACAATTTGAATGTTTTTCAAATAATAGTGCAGCCAAATATTTTTTCATCATCCAAAAGCATGAACAAAATCTTTAGGGCAAAAACTTATAAAATATTTTGTTTTGCTCTTGCTGCCAAAATAAGATTCCAAAATTTCAATAAACCAGTGAATTATAGGTAGAGGAATAGTAGGTAAAAAAATATATTCCGGAATCTTGTAATTTGTATTCTCTTCAAAGTCAACTGTTTGTAAAATTACAGCAAGGCATTTCTGTTGTAGATTCTATCTAAAAAATACCTTTTTACAATATCAGAAGCTGAATCAGAGATAATATCAGAATAAAACTCATTCATAAAACCTTCTTCATTATTAAAAGATGCATGACATAATATTATGGTTTGTGACTAAAAACTTGTAAAAAATATCACAGAAATGCTTGAATAATGTTGCTATGATCCATTTTCTAATTTCATTTTTACATAAAAATATATCATTCAACCTCAAGACTTAAATGACATTTCAAATGATTTAGCTTGTCGCTTTCATCATGCATAATTTGTTTTTTTTTTTAAAACAATATTCATATTTACGTACAAAACCAACCATGTTTTTTATCACTTGTACTCATGATTTGGTTAAAATGCTGCCTCTTAAGGTGGAAATTCATACAATAATTACATACAGCACATTATTATAAAAAAAACTACATTTTTTATAACTAAGCACTCTTGAGCAAATGAATACTTGTCAGAATTTGATTGGGTATTTTTTAATTGCAATATGTTGATTTTTTACTTCATACGAAATGTATAATCTAAAGATACTGGAAAACTTGTGCTCAAATGATCAAGTTCAATATGTGTGATATTAAATGCAAGTGCTTGATGCATTTACTGGCCAAAATCAAATTCTTACAATCAACAGGAGTCATTCAAAATCAAAATGAAACAAAATAGACAAAAAGCATTATTATTTCTTCAGTTTAATAATGATGTACCACAGTTTGTCTTTTAGATAAACTTTACCGCAGACAAGCATTTCACTGGAAATATAGAAGTACTCTTAATTTGATCATTTCAGTTGGACAAGTGTTGAGTTTCATATTTTTTATCCATTAGATATTTTCATAATCTGCCATATGTAAAAAGCTGCATTTTTGGCAAATCTTACTTAGGGCTATTCCATTTAAAATTCCCACCAGGGGGATGGAACACCAGTGAATTTTTTTTTCTGTTGGTGGTGGGTGAATTTCTTTTGTATCCTATTAGTTTAATTATATATTTTAATTTTTTTCTCTTGGTGGGGGGTATAAAAATAAGTGGCATTCCATCCCCTGGTGGGAATTTTTACTGAATAGCCCTTAGATCATTGAAAAATTATGTTTTCCAAACTTATTATACTATTTTTATTCATGACCTGTTTGTCAGCAGTTCTATACCCAGTCAAACCCTGCACCTAAAAGACATATCTTTTTAACATTTTTCATCTCACACAACAACATACTAAAACTAAAATTCTCTAGTAACAGACTCTACATAACAGATCTCTAACATATTGTTAACAATAAATAAATCGTCATATTCTTTAACTATATATAAAAATGTTAAAAATTAATTATTGTTAGTCTATCCCTTTTTGCCCCAAAATTCTTCTGTTCTTTTCTTGGCACGTTCGTAAGTTTCTGATGCTAGAGAACCACTTGAAGCTACAGATCTGGCAGACAATGATAAAACGTCATCATCTGGGTCCCTTCTAGGTATAGGCATACCTACAAATATAAAATTTGGTAATTTTTTATTATCATGATTTTGGTTATTGAAAATGCCCAATTTTCCCCAAAAAGTGCTGCTGACATATACACAAAAATACAGACAAATAAACAACCATTAATTAAAAACACAAATGATGAACAATGAACAAAGACATATATCATAACTAGATCAATTTAGAAACATTTGTGATATTAGAAAGTCTTTTCTTTGTTAAAAAAAATAGCGAAATAAAATGCTTAATTCTTAGATTAGATAGATGTTCTTTAAGTACGATATTGGGTTTTCAAATTATAATTTAAGTCAATGGTTATTGTTCAGGACCAGGTACAGGCTATTTGACCTGATTCATTTTAATAGTCTTTGGGCTAATCAACGGGACCTGTTTATATAGGAGATTTGCCTAGAATCAAGAAAAAACAGCTACAAGAATTAGAAATTATACAATTCAAAATAGATAAATTATTTATTCATCTTCATTTTTCATTTATTTCAATAAAATATGAGTATACGTTGGGTTTTAAAAAATGTAACTTTGCATATTTGTGAGAATAAATATTTTCATTGATATTAGAAATTATGTTTTGCATGTATGGCATGTGTTAAATTATATTATAAAGAGCTGTATCCACTTTGCAATGGACAAATTTCTCATTGGTCATGCATCTTTCTTGCAATTGTATCATTTCGAAACAAGGAAGAATTTTTCTGGCTGTTTTTAGCAACAGATTTTGGAGCAACATGTTCATATTTATCAAGAACTGGTGGTAACAACTTAAGACTTTCTCTCTGTTCATTGTGGACATGTGTGAATTCTGATGTTATTAATTCTGTGGCTGGTCAGGGCTATTCCATTAAAATGGATGTGGTTGGGTAGGAAGGGACTTTAAAAAAAAAATCCACAACCAACAACCTTTTTGTAGAAAACGGAACATACAAATAGTGGCCACAAGGTGAGAATGACCAAAAATAAAACTTCCCTTCCTATCACCCCACACCCCACATCCATTTTAATGGAATAGCCCTGACACTTGCAACTTTTAGAGTGAAACCCAATAATGTAGATAAAGATAGACTGATGCTAAGTGATGGCAATAGCTCACCCTTTGGGCCAAGTGAGCTAAAAAGGACATTACCTCCATCTATAGTCCATACAAGTTTATCATCAGGATCTTGACTGTATGTGTAACCAAATCCTTCTTTAATTGTAGGAGGAATGCCTTTTGGTTTGACCGATCTTTTTACTTGTACTGAAATATAAGTTAACAAAATTTTTTAATGAGTATAGCAGTAGTATTAAGTTGCCCTTTACATAATGCAAATATCAGGAAATTTGACATGAAATCTAAGGCCAAAAAAAATGGTGTGTTTACGGTCACCCGACCGACCCGAACTTTTTGCCTCCGACCCTACCTTTTTTTATCATCAAAATTTTGTCAAACATCCATTTTTGTCCCAATGTACAAGAACTGCTAAGTTTTGATGCAAAAACCTGAGGTAAATATAAAGTAGAAACACGTTTTTTAAGTCAATAACAACAAGATGACCAAGATTTCGCGACTTCCGGTTTAGGTGCATACTAAATTGGTACCGGACCGGAGAAAACAAGTAAAAAAAAAACGGATTTATTGCCTATTTCACAAATAAAAAAATAATTCGTAAAGGTTCCGCGGAACCTAGTGTCTCGCCTGCTCACTCCACTATCACTCTAATTTCATCTTTATTAAGATGTACTGGCTAAGTAGAATTCCAAGAAACTACTGCATGGTCTTTGACAATTTCAGGAATTTTACCAAAATTGGAATACAAAATTTATGAAATATAACCAATGAAAATATTGTTTTCGACTAAAATTCATCAAAATACATGGTTGCAAACAAGAATTCCCAAAAATTTCTTGTCTTTGAGAGTTTCAGGAAAATTACCAAAATTGGAACCATATTTTTTCATACTTAAGTTTTCAGAATTATATCTTGTATGAAGAAATGGCCAAGATATTTGATTGTATGCAACAATTTCAAAAATTGTTAGTTTTGGACATTTTCAGGAAATTTACCAAAGTAGGAACCGGAATAAAATTCTGAAAGCTTATTGTGCATCTATGGACTATATGCAACAATTCTACATCAAAACTAAAGTCCTTATTCACAATTTTGTTTAAAAATTGTTGATATATGGACTTAAATAGAAAATTTAGCTAAATTCACTGAAGCGGAAAATATAGGTCAAGGTGACATAATTCTGGTATGGATGTTGGTCACTACTAAAGATGTAACCACTTACCAATAATCATCAGTCTATGGCATGTAGTTGCTGAGATATGGTGCAAACAAAAAAATTTCATGAAAAAAACTAAGTCCAACTAATGGAAAAATATGGNTTAAAAAAAAAAAAAAAAAAGCTTGGGAAACAATAATAAGGTTGTACTGAACATTATGTCAAAATTTCATTGATATTGCATATGATTTGAGAAAGTTATTGAACTTCAAAAAAAGTTTAACATTTGGGTTAACCAAATGTTAACGATGCCTACGGAATCTATGCTTGCTATGTCTCTCTTTCGCGACATTCGTCGCAGGCGAGACAAAAATTATATAAAAATTATACCAGTAGTAATAAGTTGCCCCTTACATGATGCAAATATCAGGAAATTTGACATGAAATCTCAGGCCAAAAAAAAGGTGTGTTTACGGTCACCTGACCAACCCTAACTTTTTGCCTCCGACCCTACCTTTTTTTAAAATCAAAATTTTGTCAAACATCCACTTTTGTCCTGATGTACAAGAACTGCTAAGTTTTGATGCAAAAACCGGAAGTAAATATAAAGTAGAGACACGTTTTTTAAGTCAATAACAACAAGATGACCAAGATTTCGCGACTTCCGGTTTAGGTGCATACTAAATAGGTACGGGACCGGAGAAAACAAGTAAAAAATCCTAATTATCGCCGATTTCACAAATAAATAAAAAATTATTAAAAAAAACTTTCCGACCAACCGACCCTAATTTTTTTCAGCATGTAACAGTAAACTCACATACTTTTTTTTTTGGCCCCAGCCAACTTTGCTGGAGCAGAATGAAATTCAAATTTAATACATACCTAATGTAGTAAAAGCTACACATTAAATATCATGACATAATATGTTTTTCGACTTAAAACCCAGATAAGTCCAATACAAGTCCAAGGGTCTCACTTGCCTGCCAAAAAATCAAATAAATTTTCAATTTTTATTATCTTTTTTGCTTTAGCCTTTTGATAAATAAAGCACTGCATATCTATTCAAATGAAAACATACTCAACAACTGAGAGACTTGTTCTTGGGCAATACCTGTGTATGTGAGGAAAGAGGTAAAACAAATTGACACTCTCTCTTTTCATAATGAGAGCATTTAAAACACCAAAAGATAGTGAAGGAACATCACAACATAACTTGGTGACTAAATATTACTGTATTTAATTGACTTGACTGGTCACGGGTAAATTATATTGGTACTTTTCGTGTTTAAAGTACCTACAAGACAGAGAAAATTAAGCCAAGCCCAACCTATTCAATAAATTCGAGTAATATAACTGCAATACAATTCCAAACATGTTGTTGAAATTTGAAAACATGAAACTAAAAGGAAAACAATAAATGGAAGGATAGACAGACATCAAATAAGTTTGATTTGTCCTAATAAAGAATTCAAAAAGTGGAGAAAAAAAACTTATATAGCATACAATGGGGGGTAACCCTAATCGTTTGCATCTATTTTCTTCCTCATTTTACTTTTTTGGAATTTAAGAATTGTTTGTAAATGTGTAACGAAGGCAAAAGATGATTAAAATAATGAACCCAAAATTACAAAATATTTCCTGATATCCTTGAAATTCAGATATTATAGATTATATAGAGTACACCACAAAATCCCGTTCATTTCCATATCTTATCCACTAGAGATAGTTAAGTTTTAAAATTTTAATTGCGAGGCTTGACGAGCATTTAAAAATTTTTGAATTTAACTATCAAGAGTGGATAAAATATAGTAATAATTGGGATAAAGCGGTGTAATCTTTTTCTCTAATGATAAATGATAAACACCGAGAATTGTATTCCATCTAGATTTGGGAAATAGCAAAGAGGCTTTATTTAACATACATTGAATATGATGATTTATTTAACAGGTCAAAACTGGTTCAAACTTGACATATCATTACAGAATGTGGTATATTCATTGTTATGAGAAATGCAAATGAAATGGAATTTCAATGCATTGATTTCCTCAGAGCATACAGGGCTGCCATCAGACATTGAATGATCTGTGGAAACTAGCCAAATCAAAAGTATAAAATAACAATATATTGGATGTGGACAGGTTGAGAAATGCGGAAATCGGAGAAAGAACATCACATCTCTAGCATTATCATAGTTTTCATTATAAAAATTCCAAATTGTGGAAAAGACTTCAATAATAAATGAACCATCATTTTGGAATCTTCAGTACTTTTGACATCTGCATGTGTTTTAAATCTGTAGATAAGATTAGATACCTTCACCAGTCTTCTGAGCTTTAACTTGTCCATTTTCTACAGGCTGAGACTTGACTGGGCTGTGTACATATGTGGTCATCATTGGTCTATCTGTAGAGGCATCATCATCTCTCAAAGCATGTGTGTCTGGTGATGGTTTACCATAGGTTGGATTACATACTAATTTAGCTTTAGTTGCATCATACGTCTGAAAAATATTGTACTTTTTTAATATACATTTTTTTTTTTAAGAATTAAAACCATTGGTCTCTATTTCATTTATTTTGTTTACTCCTAGGAACCAGAATATGTTTTAGAATAGGTATGATACCACCAATTAAGTCTCTAATGGACTCCAATGTTAAATTACGTATGGTCAAACTTTGTAACTAGAGGCTCAGACACTGAGCCTGTATCACTCACCTGACAAAATGCTTTGCAGGATTTTTCGATGTTCTGTATGGTGGCCGTGTTTTTTATGTGAATTTCCCATAGGGCCAAAATAAACTTTGTTCTGGCGGCCATGTTTTTCATTGGATCAGAACAAAGAGAGCAATCTTTGTTAAGGACCTTCAGTTCATCATTCCTGTAAAGTTTGGTTGAATTTGCTTCAGCGGTTTCAGAGGAGAAGAAGAAAATGTAAATTTTCCCATGGGGTCCAATGTTAAACCTTAGATCCGCGCTGGAAGCCATGTTTTTTTAGGATGGAAACGAAATGAGCAATCTTTGTAAAGGACCTTCCATACATCATTCCTGTAAAGTTTGGTTGAATTTGCTTCAGTGGTTTCAGAGGAGAAGATGAAAATGTGAATTTCCCATAGGGCCAATGTTAAACTAT
>MJUU01042412.1:130874-153986 GCA_002080025.1 Modiolus philippinarum
AAGCAGAAAAACTTAACGTGGCCACTAGACCGTGAAATTGAGGTCAAGGTCACATATCGTTATGTCCGTCAGGTAGCACTTGATTAGTACTACCACTGGACCAAATATGATGTTCCTACATCAAAGGGTTTCCAAAATATCCTGCATTTAGTAAAAGTTAACGCCGTCGCCGTCATCATACTTTGCACGCATATGTCTTGCTTTCGCGACTTTCGTCGCGGGCGAGACAAAAATTTGAAGGGTCTTGGTAATATTGAAGATTCTTAAAAGTGCCTTTTTGACCACGGCTTTATTGTACTGATGCTTTGATATTGATAGCATCGAAAATGATTTTCCAAATTTTTAAAAGTGGAACTGATTTTTTCATAAAAACAAGAGGCTCTCAAGAGCCTGTATCGCTCACCTGGTCCACGGCTGACATATGCAGTTAAAATAGTCCCAATGTTTAAGGGCATTATTTTTAAATTTGTTAATAGACATTGATGCTATATTATCATAAGTTAAACTATGTTCCAGACTAGCAGTTATTTTGGATGGGGTGCAGTTTTTTTGGCCAAGTTTGGATCCAATTGGCCCAGTAGTTTCAGAGGAGAAGATCTTTGAATGTCTTTTCCCATAGGTTCCAATGTTAAAAATGTGATCCCAGCTGGCGGCCATCTTGGATACAGCGCGGATCTGAAAAACAACTTTTTTGCAGGGGACCATCTAAGGACTATTGTGGCCAAGTTTGGTTTCAATTGGCCCAGTAGTTTCAGAGGAGAAGATCTTTGAATGTGTTTCCCATAGAGTCCAGTGTTAAAACTATGATCCCCGCTGGAGGCCATCTTGGATATAGCGCGGATCTGAAAAACAACTTTTTTGCAGGGGACCATCTAAGGACTATTGAGGTCAAGTTTGGTTTCAATTGGCCCAGTAGTTTCAGAGGAGAAGATCTTTGAATGTCTTTTCCCATAGGGTCCAATGTTAAAACTATGATCCCGGCTGGCGGCCATCTTGGATATAGCGCAGATCTGAAAAACATTTTTTTTACAGGGGACCATCTAAGGACTATTGTGGCAGGGGACCATCTAAGGACTATTGTGGCAAAGTTTGGTTTCAATTGGCCCAGTAGTTTCAGAGGAGAGGATCTTTGAATGTCTTTTCCCATAGGGTCCAATGTTAAAACTATGATCCCCGCTGGCGGCCATCTTGGATATAGCGCGGATCTGAAAAACAATTTTTTTGCAGGGGACCATCTAAGGACTATAGTGGCCAAGTTTGGTTTCAATTGGCCCTGTAGTTTCAGAGAAGAAGATCTTTGAATGAAAAGTTTACGCCGGACGGACGACGGACGAAAAGTGATGGCAAAAGCTCACCCTGGCTATAGCCAGGTGAGCTAAAAACCCAACAAAAGTGGTGACCTTTATCCTTGATTTTGATGACAAAAAGACCAGTGATCACACTTGGACTTGTTTCACAACATATCTAAAATTTGTGAAAGAGCTAGTTGCAAAGAATAAACCAATGGCGAGTGAAGTATGGTATATTTTGAAGATAAACTCCAGGAAACAGTCTTGACAGTACTGAAATCCTGTCTGATGAAGTACCTGTGGTACATGTCTTTTAAATTCAAACACTGTCAGAAAGGCAAATGATTTAGTGAAAAAATTGTCTAAAACTACTGGGTACCTTTAACACTATTTGCACAGGGAACATCAATGGACCTTTTTGATAATGCATTAAAAAATTTGATAATGCATTAAAAAAAATTAAATCCTACTGTAGATGTTCAATAATCTCTCCGCACAATCATAAATAAACTGTTGACTACGAATATATATTGCCTTACCCGTGCATCGCATGAATCTGCCCACTAATCTTCAGCAGCAGCCATGATAACAAAATGTAAGTCTTAATTTGTGTGCACTACCTGCTTTCTAAAATCTTCATATGATTGCTTAAGCATGATAGAGGGATCAAGGCCATCATCTGAATGTGTATAATCCTCAGGATGCAAATGCAAATATAGAGTGCCTGCAAAATTTCAAAGTCAGTGGAGTATGACCGCAGGGTCATAGACATAAAATGTCACTGAAACTGATCTGTACAGACGCTAATGCAACTGCATACCAAATAACAATGGCCTACTATGAGTGGTTGATGTTAAACGGACCCAAGAAAAAAAAATTGATAAACAGTGCAAAATTTCAAAGTAAGTGGAGCATGAATGCAGGGAAATTGACATAAAAAGCCACTAAAACTGATCTGTACTGATGCTAATGCAACTGCATACCAAATATCAAAGGGCAACTATGAGTGGTTGATGCTAAAGAGACACAAGAAACCAGAGGCTCCCAGGAGCCTGCATTGCTCTCCTGGCTTTCATTTGCCACAATCAAGCTAACATTGTAAGTTATACAGTTGAACTTCAGTCTCTCAAACTTTGGTAGCTTGAAGACCACCAATATCTGGAACTGTATTTAAAGTCTTATCATGTTTTACTATATTTCTTTGTTTGGCTTTTTTGACAAAAAAACATTCTTTCTAAGGACCACTTTCGACACCAGTTTTGAAGTCGAGACATCATTTTGCAAATGGTGGTTAACGACATCAATATTTATTTAGAAACAAAATATCACTGAAATTGGACAATGTTGAATTTTCATGGAATAAAAAAGATAACAGGAAACACCTGCAATGGCCGAAAAACATAGCCACATGTCAGAAATTAAATAGGAATTACACAAGAAAAAACCCACAATAAAAATACAAAAGACAAACATAAACAACGATAGGAACTCGGGACAGCCGGACTTGGTACCGGCACTAGCAAAAGCCAGCAGTAGGGTTAAACTGGTTTATGGGTACCCAAACCTCCCCTTTCTCTGTCCCGTTTCCCTATAGTAGAATAAACATACGAATAAAACCCTTTTTTGGAAGCTATTTGAAAATGGCAGTAAACAAACAATTTTCAACACCAGTTTTGAAGTAGAGACATCAATATCTATTTGGTAACCAAATTTCATTCAAATCGGACAACGTTGCATTTTCCTGCCTTTTGTGGCAGCCATTTTGAAAATGGGGGTCAACGAACAATTTTCAACACTGGTTTTGAAGTCACAACATCAATATCTATTTATTAAAATCAGACAATGTTGAATTTTCACGCCCTTTTTGGTGGCCATTTTGAAAATGGCTGTCAACGAACAATTTAAAACATGGGTTTGAAGTTGCGACATTATTACCTTTTTGGAAACCAAATGTCATTGAAACCAGAAAATTTTGAATTTCAAGCCTTTTTTGGCGGCCAATTTGAAAATGGCAGTCAACGAAATATTTTTAACATCAGTTTTGAAGTTGCCACATCAATACCTATTTGGAAACCAAATTTCATTGAAATCGGGAAATGTTGAATTTTCCCACCTTTTTCGGCTGCAATTTCGAAAGTGGCGGTCAACGAACAATTTTCAACACCAGTTTTGAAGTTGCCACAGCATGGCAAACATTCTATCAATTAACACTAAAGTTTTGGAAATAAAAGATGAAAATTTTTAAAATTCTGTGAAAATAGGGCAATAACTCCTACAAGGGTTTTTGGATTTTCTTAAAAATTTCTGAGTGGGTAGATCTTGATATGCTGAACATTTTTGCAATTTACACTTGACCTCTATATGTTTCACTTTTTGAAAATTTTACTGAAAAACAGCTATAACTCTAAGATGCGTTTTCAGATTTTCTTCAAAATTGTATGGCAGATAGATCTCATGATTTTCTCAAGTAGTACATGATTGCTTATGTTAATTGTACAGGTACGCTCCAAATACCAAATGTTACCTTACACAAAGCTTTCAGTGTGTATCACGCACTCTGTATTTTGAAAGAACATGAGTTTTCATCAAATTTTCATGTGTAAAAAATGCAAATATGTGGCTTATTCGTAGCTCTGTACACTTGCCACATTTATCACCAAGTAAACAATTATCTAAGGGACAAAATACATGTTTCACAGGGTAACTTGTTTCAAGTCTTCAGGATAAGCACTCTAATCTGACCATGCCCAAACACACTATTTACACATGAAGAACTTGTACTATCCATGCATTAAATGTTCCATAATTTGATACATTTAATGAATTTAAAGCTAACTGTCAAATGCACAACTGATGAATTTCATGGCTAACAAATCTAAAGATGCTATTAATCTCTTCTTCATGGTGAAGGACAACAATTATATTTCTTAGTGTGCTTCTTTGTGTAGTTTCATCAAAATGCCTTCAGTAATTTAAGAGAAAATAGATTTTTAAGTAATCTTTGCAGTAGAAATCAATGAAAAGTCAAAATCAAATTATCTCCCCTTTATTGTGTCTGACAATTTTTTTGCCTTCATGCATAATTCTTCCTTTGTATGGAGTTTGCTCAAAATCCTGCCAGTGGTTTTACATGAGTTCAGCTTACAAAAAATGGACAAAGATGACAGACATAAATCAAGATCCATTTCACTGCTGTTTACCCTTGTAATTGTCACTTACAGTACCAACAGTGATGGCATAGCAAGAATATTATTGTTATAATATTGTGGTTCTTGCAATTATATGTATCTAAAGTGAAAAGAAATAGCTTGGCAATAACAATTAATTATATATATTCAACATATTTTCCATAAGGCCATACAAAATTAATTAATTGGTTCTCAGGCAATTTTTCATTTAAAATGATGAGGGAGGGAGGTGATTTTTTTTATCTTTTTATTTGCCAAAAAATAGATGAGGCAGCTTTTTACATTGTAAAAACCACCATAAATGTAGTGAGGGAGGTGATTTTTTGTTTTTATTTTATTGAAATGGCAAAAATAGGGTCAATGAGGGGCTTTTTTCAAGCCTTAAACTAGATGAGGGAGGGCCTGTGAACCAATAAATTATTTTTTTATGGCCTAAGTTTCCAAAATTTTTTAAATTTAAAATGTGTATAAATGAAATGAAAAAATCTAAGAAATGAGGGCTATTCCATTTAAATGCATGTACCAGGGTCGGAAGGCAATTTTCTTCTACCCCCACAACCAAGGGTAATAGACAAATATAAGTATAGCAATAAGATACAAAATTGACAGGAACCAACAGGAATTTTCATTTCTGCCTTCCGACCCTAGTACATCCTTTTTAATGGAATAGCCCTGAGTGACAATCATTTAGACCCTGCATGAACTTCATTCTGAGCAGTTCAAACCACACTCTTATTGTAAAAAGTTAAGTAGCATGTCACATGGCAATGGTTAGTGGATAAAACACAAATCACACTCAATCATTTTTTCTTTTAGAAATTACAATGCGCAATGTAAATACATTTCAATTACAAACAGCCATTAAATAATGCATTGTAGCTAGAATGGAGCCATACAAACAAGTACTTACGATGACCGTGATGATACAAGACTGCCACTGACGGAGAGAAAAAAAAGATCAACACGACTGTTTTGAATTCTTGAAACAGTTTTAAACATTGAAATTTGTTTAACATTACCACAAATATTTTAACATGTAAGATGTATAATAAGAAAGTAAAAATAAACAATTAAAAGGTAAAACCACCCCAAATGTACAAATAAAAAAACAACTTGAACTAGAAAAATGCGAGCAAAGCTCACTAAATATCATACCCCCTGCAACCCCCCTAAAAAAGATCAAATCAAACTTTCAAATACATGATGTACAGTGGCAATGTAAACTTATCATTCTGTGAAAGTTTCAATGAATTTCATCAAGTGGTCTAGGAGGAGTTGTCGCCACAAAGTAAGTATCCTATGTCGGACGAATGGACTGATGGACACCATGATCTCTATATACCGCCTGCTAAAGCGGGGGTATAAATACTGAAAAGGAAAAGAAAGTCAAGAGAGGCTTGATAACTGATAAAACAAACATTTTTGTTTTTCAAGTCAACAAAACCCATCACATCTGTGAAAGCATGGGAAATTCATTTTTCCTGAAAATGAAGCAAAATGTCACATGGATCTTGAATGCAATTCATAATACACCATACCAATTCCAATGCTAAGAAGTTATATTACAATTTCTCCAATTCTTAGTGTGATAACCCAGTTTGGTTAAAAATATGTATTATTTTTAATCCACACTTTGATTAAATTTTGATTGATGTTTCCCGCAATGTTTTGTTTTATTCATAAAGTCTCTTTTATTGTGACATCATAGTTTTTATGGTTTGAGATAGCTCGACAAATATTGACAACCGTGCTGAACCAATGAATCTGCATCTGAAACATGATAAAATTCATTGGAGAAACGATATATCCTTTCATTTGCTCATGGATTACGATATTTCTCTATTCTCGATAGTTGAATTTCTGATTTAAACATGCTCTCTAAAGCTCGCATGTTAAAAATCATAAACTGAACTACAGTGAAACCTGTCTAAACCGAATCCCGACAAAACCGAAAACCTGTCCAAACCAAACATAATGTGAAGACCTTTTCTATCAATTTCTTTATATTTTGAACCTGTGTAAACTGAACAAAATCTTCAGTCCCAGGGGGGCTCAGTGTAGACAGGTTTCACTGTATTTCAAACTGGAGAAATATCGTAATCCACTTGATCTGGAAAGATCTATATATACAGACGAAGAGAAAAAGTGAATTAACCTAAATTGCAAGATAAACTTTTTAACAGAGAGACATATTGATAATAGTGCAGGCATATTACTCATAGTATCAGGTAGACAACTAGCACCATGCATGGCAGGGTAAATGTACATAAATATACTAACCTGTTCCTTCTTCTCTGTTCCCTAGCACTACCAGTTTCCAATGACAAGGCTGATAAAGTACTAGATCTCTCTGTTTCCAAGTCCCACATGTCTGCCTGTTTAGCCATAAGCTGAACTAGATGTTCTCGTGAAAAATGAGTACCCTCAGCTCTCTTTTTATATTCTTGGGCTTTTTTCCTCAATTCTATAACTTCAGCAAACCAGTTACCCAGTATAGGAGTAGCTTCATCAGTTCCATTCTGGAATAATATTTAAAAGATTGATTGAATATCATTTAACATCCACTGAGCAATATTTCAGCTATAACAAGACCAGAACAAGTTTGTTAGTAAATAATCACTTTAGGGTATGGAAAGGGTCATGGGACGGGAAATTCTGACTACCAGTGAAAAGTAGGGTGAAATCAAAAGGGGCAGGGAATTTAGCCTTGTAGCCAATCACCTACGGACCACTCAAAAAAGAGCTTGCTACAAGTGGTCTTTAATGTGCGGGAAGCTTGGCATTTCTCTAACACGTGGACTTGAGTTTACATCCCATCCAAAAGATGAGCTGTGTATTTATTCATCCCGCACAACCACAGACATCGTTTTGGAGGGGTTGTACCCCGCAGCCTGGAATACTGGATCCTATTTCTATATCCCAGGATTCCCTCAGGGTCATTAGTTATAAATGCACGTCAAATTACTAAAGTTATGTTGTTCTTTTGATCATGTAAAGCATTGTTCTTAAACAATGGACCTGTTAGCAGTTTTTCACTATGGGCAAATAGTTCATAGTAAGGTGTAAAAGAAAATATCTGTTTATGGTTTCCTTACCTACTCTATTGTTTAATAACAACAAGAGCCATCGCTGAATGGCAGTCAGTTATACCCCCCGGTAATTGAATCGTGAGTCAATATGGCAGGTGTGTGTGGACACAATACATTTGCAGACACAGCACAAATGTGGCCACAATACAAGTATGGACACAATGATATAAATCCCCCTCCCTTTTCTCCAGAAAATGTTCAAAGATTCTCCGTTCAAAATTTCAGACAGCATCGAAATCCAAGCTGTAGTTTAGGAGAACTTGCGCTGACAAGGTTCTTTCATCCCTCTTTTCAGAAAATGTTTAAAGACAAATTATCTCCCCTTCAAAATTTCTGGCAGCAACCATATTATTTCATGCACATCTTCAAGTGGTGTACTGCAAATGTGTAACATTTCATCAAAATCCAAGCAGCTGTTTAAGAGAACATGCGCTGACAAGGTTCGTCCACCCCTTTTTGCCAGAAAATATTCAGAGACGAATTATCTCCCCTTCAAATTTTGGGCAGCAACCATATTACTTCCAGCAGATCTTCAGGTAGTGTACTACAACTGTAACATTTAGGAGAACATGCGCCGACAAGGTACATGGACAGACAGGGCGATTCCTATATACACCCCCAAACTTTATTTGTGGGGGTATATAAATTAATGTATCCTTTACAATTGAATAATGTCTTAATAGTAAAATCAAATGCAGTAGAATCATCTAAATACCAGTATGAAGACCACAAGAGCCACAAAAGGAGCACAAAAGTGTATTGTGACAATGAACAAATCCAAAAGTTTGAACAGACATTTACTCATGTAAGACAGCTTCACGCAACACTATCTTCCATGGACAGTTTCACACAGGAAACAGCCATTTACTGAAAAATAACCTTTTGCATATTTGGTCAGTCTGCTGCCTTTGATATATTTAAGATGCTTTAAGGACAAATGTACAGTCAGGGGTAAAACAAATGCAACCTTGTTCTTGTATTCAGTTTAGAATTTTTCTTTTCCAGAAAAGGGTTAACATACCTGAGGTTGTAAATGAGGAGGATCTGCTCCCTTCCATGCTCCATGGACAACTTTAAACTTCTTAGGTGATTTGTAATTGGATGCATATTCACTCCTTGATTTCCTAGAAGAAAAAAAATTCCAACATTAGAGGGTGACAAAAAGAAATCAATGCAATGCTTATTCAAACAGATATTCAGACTTGCCTACCCCTCTTGTTCAAAATAGTAAGTTACTTGATCAAAAATCGTAATCTGAGATGAAAAATAGTAAGGCTCTTTTTAATGTAAAAAACGTGTTTTAATACAGAAACTACGTCCTTCAGTGAAAGGCACTTTATGTAATTAGACAATACTCCAACCAAGAATACTTTTTCCTTAGATGGAAACCTAGAATTCTTGTCTTAAAAGATCTTTTTTACATTCTTTTTATAACCGGAAATGCCAATTTTAACAATGAAATGACGGACCGGAACTGAAAATTTTCCGGAAATACCGTAAATTGACCAAATCGTAAGGAAATGGTAAACCATCGTAACGGCGTAAGATTACCTTGAAACTAGTAAGCCTTACGCTAAAATCGTAAGGGTAGGCAAGTCTGGATATTTATTAAATGGGTTTATAGTTAAACTGTATTGATGTGTTCAATTGTCCAGTGACAAAGATGTAGAATGGTTGTTTTGAAAATAAGGTGTCAGTTTACAAAGTGCCATTGGAAATACATAAACATTCCCAATAGGCTCTTTACTATTTGAAAGAAATCAATATGTACCTACCATGTAGTTACTTAGTTTACAGTCACACCAAACATTAAATTCCCAACAATGCTATTGAATGTTTACCTTTTAGTGGTATAATAATTCTAGTTTCGTTGAAAAAATATTGTACAAAGTACCATCCCCAAATGAATGAGTTTTGCAACTACAGTGAACGTGCTATTATTTGTGGGGTTACGATTTTCATAGATTTTGACTGAAACAACGAAAAAATTTCAACCCAACAAAACAAAAACTTTTTACTTAAGGCTAAAAATAATAAAGGGCTACGCCGAGCGCAGCATGATACGGCCGCAGCATGTCGAATACTGAAATTTGAACACGAGTGCAATTCAAATGAATGAGGACACAGTAAAGAGCTTGATACAGTAAATAAATGGACACAATAAAGAGCTTGAATCAGTTGCATTTTGGCCCCTTTAGCTCAGAAACGGGAAAAGCTATGCCAAATTTGTTGACTTGCTACTGAAAGCTTATATCAAGAAGAATCCAAAGAAAAAAATCTGATCAAATTCCAATGAATAATAAAGATTTCAAATATTTCGAAAATTACAATTTTGTCCCTTTGACCCCTTGTAGCTCGAAAATGGTAAGAGCTGCACAAAATCCGCTGCAATACTACTGACAGCTTACATCAAGAGGAATCCAAAGAAAAAAAATCCTATTGAAATCAGATGAAAAATAAAGATTTCACATATTTCGAAAATTTGCAATTTTGTCCCTTTGACCCCTTGTAGCTCAGAAACGGTAAGAGCTACACAATATCCGTTGACATACCACTGAAAGCTTATATCAAGAGGAATACCAAGAAAAAAATCCCATCAAAATCAGATGAAAAATAAAGATTTCACATATTTCAAAAATTTGCAATTTTGGCCCCTTTGACCCCTTGTAGCTCGGAAACGGTAAGAGCTATGCAAAATCCGTTGACATACTCTAAAAGCTTATATCAAGAGGAATTCAAAGAAAAAAATCCCATCGAAATCCGATGGAAAATAAAGATTTCACATATTTAAAAAATTTGCAATTTTGGCCCCTTTGACCCGTTGTAGCTCGGAAATGGTAAGAG
Organism: Modiolus philippinarum; assembly: GCA_002080025.1. Classification (NCBI taxonomy): domain Eukaryota; kingdom Metazoa; phylum Mollusca; class Bivalvia; order Mytilida; family Modiolidae; genus Modiolus; species Modiolus philippinarum. Next base: position 141,285 of record MJUU01042412.1, read on the forward strand.
CTACGCAAAATCCGTTGACATACTACCGATAACTTATATCAAGAGGAATTCAAAGAAAAAAATCCCATCAAAATCCGATAAAAATAAAAAATTTCAGGTAATCAGCAAATTTGCAATTTTGGCCCTGTTCGGCCCCTCATAGCTCGGAAAGGAAACAAGTTACCAAAAATATAAAAGTTGAGCGCCATATTAATTTTTCATAAGGAATCTAATGAAAAAAACTGCATCAAAATCGGACAAATGGGACCCATTTATCGCATTAACGGTACATGTGACATGAAATCCGTTGACGTACTTCGATTCCAAATTTCCTTAGGATCACACTGAAAGAAACCCCATCAAAATCCAATTAATAATAAATATTCTACAGCCCAATATATGAAAACACCTAATTTGGCATTTTTTAAAAAAACGGGCTGGGCCACAATACCCAAAACAAATCCCAACCTTCCTTTCGTGACTAGCAACATTATGTTAAAATTTCATAAGTATTGATCAACTAGAACTGAAGTTATCGCATGGAAACGAAGAGTCTACAGACGCCGACGATGCCGCCGCCGCCGCCAGTATCATACCAATATACGACCTCAAAAAATTTTTTGCGGTCGTATAAAAAGGGTGATAATAAAAATAGCAGCAAATACATTCAAAACTAACCATTCAAAAGATATACCAAATGATGAAGCTTTATTGTAGTTGTTCACATACCAAAGTCAAGGTCATCAGGTCAAATATTCTGGTACCAACTGAAAAGGTCTTGCTACATGGAATACACATTCAAAATATGAAAGACCTATCAAATACACTATGTTAAAGTTTATAATCATTTGGAAAAAAATTGTCACACCACAAGATCAAGGTCATGATGTCAATGATTCTTGTTTTGAAAGGATTTGCCACAAGGAATATCATGCAAACTTTGAGGGCCCTTGAGTTTATTATGGAAACTATATTCCCATTATCTTTGATTCTCAGGGTTATAGATATCATCTGAATCACAGTAAGTCCAGTACTGTAAAGAGGTTACTTTTCACTTTTCACTTAATTCAAATAAAAAAGTTTGTATTTTCATATTTTCTTAAATTCTAGCAAGTGGAAATCTGATGCACAATAGTAAAATATACGACCAAAATGTGTTCGTAAATTTTTTCAAATGGCAAGGTCACAATAGTAATTACCACAGGGGTCTTACCACATGGAAACCCATGTAAAATATTGAAGCCCTATCATTCAAAAAATATGTCCAATGTTATAGTATTTTGTAGACAGAAAGAAACAAACATACAAATAGACAGACCTAAAACTAAATGTATATACTCTGCATCTTTGGTTTCTTGGGCATTAGACTTAATGTAACAAGTGCATTTGAACTAAGTAAAAGCTCTTTCTTATCTACAGTTTAACAATATTTTCTAACGCTTAAAGCTAATGTAAACAAAAAATATAAAAATGTTTATAATATATTAAAACGCCTTTGAAAAAAATAACAATTATAACATCCCTGCTTTAAAAATGCATTTGATTATAACACCATTGTCAATAAACTGGCAAATCACTAAAGCACATAGACTGGCCAATCAGTTAAGCACGTCATTTTCATTAAACTGGCCAATGACTAAAGCATCATTTCACTGCAAACAAAATAGATTCAAAATTTTGATTTTGTTCATTGTATAAAATAGTCTTAGTCTTATTACATTAATTTATTATAAATAATGAACATTAGCAAAATATATTCACAATTTTGATTTTAGTTTTCATTGTATATTATAATTAATGAACACTTCATATCACTGTTAACCAACACACAGTAAAATTTAAACATAACAGACTTCACCTTGGAATGTAAACAGTCGACTTAAATAAATAAAATTACAACATTCCACTTTTAATAACTATTACCTATAGAGGGTGGCCAAAAGTATTCATCACTTGTATTTTTTACCTATATATTCCATGTAAAACTACATTTTTTCAATAAAGGGCTACGCCGAGCGCAGCATGATACGACCGCAGCATGTCGTCCACTGAAATCTGAAAAAGTGTAATTTAAAGCGAGTATGGACAAACGAAAGAGCTTGACACAATAATTAGAAGGACGCAATAAGGAGATTGACCCAGAAATTAGCTGGACACAAACTAGGGAAAATAAAAATTAGCCCTTATGACTCCTTATGATTTACTTTGACCCTTTATAGCGCAGAAACGGTAAGAGCTACGCCCAATCCATTGACATACTGCTAAAGCTTATATCAAGAGGAATCTAAAGAAAAAAGACCATCAAAATGCGATGAAAAATAAAAATTTTAGGTAATCTGCAAATTTGCAGTTTTGGCCCCTGTGAACCCTTATAGCACGGAAACAGTAAGAGCTAAGCAAAATCCGTTGACATACTACTGAAAGCTTACATCAAGTGGAATCCAAAGAAAAAAATCCCATCAAAATCCGATGAAAAATAAAAATTTTAGGATATCTGTAAATTTATGATTTTGGCCCCCTTTGGCCCCTCATAGCTCGGAAATGGTAAGAGCTACGCCAAATCCGTTGACATACTACTGAAAGCTTACATCAAGAGGAATCCAAAGAAAAAATCCCATCGAAATCCGATGAAAAATAAAAATTTAAGGTTATCTGTAAATTTAAGATTTTGGCCCCTCATAGCTGGGTAAGGAAACAAGTTACCAAAAATCTAATAGTAGAGCGCTATGTAAATTTTTCATAAGGAATCCTTTGAAAAAAATTGCATCAAAATCGGACTAAAAATAAAAAAATTAAATTTTTGAAATTCGCCCCTTTTGGGCCCCATTTATCTCGTGAACGGTACATGCCACGCGAAATCCGTTTCATACTCCAGATTGGAAATTTTCTAAGGAGTTTACTGAAAGAAACCCCATCAAAATCCAACAAATAATAAAGATTCTACAGTCAAATATGTGAAAACACCTAATTTAACCCCTTTTGGCCCCTTNTTCTTGCCAACAGAATGATTCCCCATTGCCGAAAATGGGTTTACCGGACAATCGAATACTCCGGCAAATAGAATATTTTTTTCTGACAATTCTTGTATCCGATTGGGCGGAGTCTACTGTATAATAATTCTAGTTTCGTTGAAAAAATATTGTACAAAGTACCATCCCCAAATGAATGAGTTTTGTAACTACAGTGAACGTGCTATTATTTGTGGGGTTACGATTTTCATAGATTTTGACTGAAACAACGAAAAAATTTCAACCCAACAAAACAAAAACTTTTTACTTAAGGCTAAAAATAAAAAATTGTTTGTTTCCCCTCCCACGACTGACCCGCTAAAATAGCTGCTACCCAAAAAATTTTATCGATTGTTGCTGTCCATTTTTTTTCTGGTCTACAATCAACAAGAGTTTGTTATGTAAAACAGGCATTATTTAAATTCATTTGAAATTTTTCAGTAGAATTTTTTATTTGAAAAAAAAAAATAAAATAATTTTCCTACCTACCTACCCATAACCTAAACAACCCAGTCGGGAAGGGGAAACAAAATTGTTTTTAATGTTGGCCTAACTTGAAATGGAATTGCTGTTAAATCCGAAGTCAGATACCAATCATACATTGAAGCAATGCTTTTAACAAAACTACAAAAACTGAAACCTAGGAATAAAACTTTTTCAGTATCTAATCTTAACCTTATTTGTATGCTCACAACCTTTGTTTTTCTAAGAAATAATATGCATCAATTTGATAAGCCTATGCTTACCTAACTGGTCCCTGGGGAACTTTAGGAACTTCACTTTTTATTTCTGTAGTGCCTCTTAATTGTCTTTTATCATCACTGGTCACAATTTTCTCAGTACCAGCTGGTGGAAGTCTATCTGGACTAACAGCTGTAAATATATGACAATGAATTAATTCAAGTAAAGATGAATAGATAGCTACATTTCAATCTCTTCTAATTCCTTCTTTTACCTCAAAGAGTTATAAATTTGTGAAAATACCCCAAAATTTGTAGTGCCTTCAGAGTTCTCTCCATTTGATATGATTTTGATTACTATTTGATACTTTTATTTCGTTCCATATAAAATGAATCCCATAAGAGGACAATAACAACATGATTTAACTTTGCTAAATTTTCTTTCCAAAAATGATGGGAATTTTTTATTAAATTCTCAATCAATTCAGTATATTACTGTCTTCGCACATTTCTATCAAACGAACACTGATTTTGCAGTGCAGGAGTTTCCTATCCTATAAGACAAGCTGCCAACATAAGCTTTTATTCTTGAAATATATGCTTTAAAATCTTTCTATCTGATTTGAACTTGAAACAGAAATAATTTGAATTGGAAAACAATATACACTGTAAACTTACATGCACTTTTGCTTCTTATAACCTGAAAGGGTGAGTAAAATTGGAACAATATTAATGAAATAGTAAAAATAGTACAGGGTATTTAAAACAATATCTGTCTTATGAATGGTAGCAAAAATTCACTCCTATTTTCATTTCAATATCTGTATTTTAAATATCAAGAGATTTGAAAAAAACTACAATCAAATAATAAATATCTGTCTATAAAAGTATTAAGCACAGATGATAATTTTTCTTGGTGGTTAACTATTCAGCAATTTAAATTTCATATCTTGAAAGCTCAATATTATTGTTTTTTCTCAATACTGCTTTGAATTGTCAAAAATTTTCATGGTCATAGCTTCAATTTACTATACCAAACTGTCAAAGGGGATTTACCATACTTACAATGGCCAAAGGGGAATAACTCACAAGAAATTAAGGTTACTTGTTTCTTGCATTAGATGTCTTGCTGGAATGGATCAAATTCACAAAAGTTGAATTGTTAACAACTACAATACAATCTTAACTTGGATATGTGGATTTATGAATCGTTGCTGAGGACTGCAAGAGATTTTTTTCATTCATACTCTTCTTTACTATGGCTATTTATATTTGTATCAAATTGTCACATTTAACGTTTACTGTTGTGTTCTATGAAGTAGAAGCTTGTATTTGATTTGGCAGCTTAAAGATTATCAGTGTGAGACCTCAGATGGAGAATTCCAGGATGAATTTGGTTGCATACAAACTGACATTTGATTGGGCTGGCTATTTCCAATCAAAAGGCAGCTTCTTCAGTAACCATTGAAAATCCTTTCTGCATTTCTGATATTAGACTTACCTTTGTCTTTTGTTTCCTTTTACTTCTACTTTGTCTCTTGTTTGTATCAGCTTCCATGAGTTGTTCCTCTTTAAGTGTTGGCACAGTTTGCCATCCTTTGTATTGAGCATCATATTCTGATGACTTTGCTACAACATCTCTCTTGGACGGTGACATGGCTGGATTACTATTATAAACCACCTGAAATAATTATTATAAACTTGTACTATTAAAGAGGGCAACAGTCATTCTTGCTACATATACCTGCCGATGACTTTGTAGTATAATATACTATTGAAACCATCTTAATAAATTACCATCCAAGTCTTCCCCATATACGTTTGAAATTTGGTCAATCTAATTCTAATTAGATTGAAATTTGGTGTACATTTGGTCAGACAGTCTTTTGTGGCTTAACAGACAGATCAAGAGATCATCAGACAAAAAGCTTCATAAAGCTTTGTATTTTGGGGGGAAATCCAGAAATCCATCACGTTTTTCCAAATTCTGTTTGTTTATACTTATAACATCCTGTTGAAATATTGTTTTGTCTGAGTGGCAGTCAATTTTTAATCATTTGACAAAAGATTTTTGACACTTAGGCAATAACATTGATAACAAAATAAATTCTCAAATCTACCAGATGACTGTCATTTGTAGCCTGGAAACTTAATTTCCAGTGATTCAGCACAAAGACAATGTTGAACCACATTCAGACCAACACATTTTGATTATTTCATTTCTTCTGCCAAAATGTTGGTTTTGGACTAAGGCATTTCGTGGATATAATATATATAATGTCATAGTACTGGAGGCGAGTTGAGTGATCAAATAAATGGACCTTAGGGGAAAAAAATCAGCTATGTTAGAATTAAAGTCTAAAGAAAGCTATATAATGGTGATTATATAATGATGGGTTCAATTAAAGCCTAAAGAAAGCTATATAATAGTGATTATATAATAATGGGCTCTACAAGGTAAAAAGATAGAACTAAACAGCTATCTACTGTTAATATTCACCTAAGAGTAGTTAAAGAAAAGTAACCTAAGGTATCCAGTTGGGCTAATTATATTTTGGCAACCAGTACTTACATTCTTAATGTGATCATTATAGCGAACCTATAATAAAGAAAAGGTGGTGTAATTTTTTACAGACTGAAAAAAAAACTAATGTTCCTTATGTTTTAACATCTGGTCAGTTTCTAAGAATAGTTAACATATTTGATGTAAATTCATAACAATAGGCGAAAATTTGCAAGATTTATTTGGTTTTTTTTTTATTCATAAATTACTAGTAAATATGATTAAGGCTACAATAAAAAAAATTCCTAGATTCTCATCCCATCCCGGCCAGATTTTTTTAGGGTCCCAAAAAATTTCTATTTTGGTTTTGTCCANATTCTTTAAATTTTTTTTTTTTTTTTTTTTTTGGGGGGGGGGTTTAAATTTTGGAAAATAAAATCTTCCCAAATGCCAGATTTTTTCTTAAATTTTTGTTTAGAATCTAAAAGTATTTTTATTGTGGCCTAACTGCTCGGATAAAAAGTGTAATATTTCTACCCACTTATGAAAATTTGTATCAATCATCATACCTGTTCTGCAGCTAACATTGGTGATGATACAATTCTTTCTTTCCAATCGAAGGCTTTCTGGTATTCAGATGTTTTTTTCTTTGGTCTGTATGGTGCAATACCAGCTTTGTACTTCAGAGCATATTCTGCCTAAAATAATACAAATTAAATTAAACTGTGCTTATTTTCTTACAATTTTATCAAACAAGTATGCTGAATCTGTATAACATGCATTTTGTAGTGAGAAGCTACTAGAGAACTCTTGTATAGAAAGTTTTGTGTTTAGTTCCTACTTAAATTGAGTAAAATTCTGTGAAAGACTGGCAAAAAATTCACTTCAAAATTTCAATCTTTAAATACCAAGAAACTATTTTTTTCTTCTATTTTTCTGTTGAAAATTAAAATAAAATGACTGAAATTTATTAACATTTCAGAAGTATCTTTCAAAAAATATAAAATGTAATGGCAAAAGATCTCGTTCTACTCATATTATTTTGAACATTTAAATATATATTAAACATACTAAAGAATAAAAGAAAATTGCAAGTCGACCTGGAATTTTCTTTTATCTTTAATATATATTTATAATGATATAAGTAATAAGAAATCTTTTAAAAAATTCAGAGTGATAACATTTCAAGAAAAATTCAAGCCTATAATGAGTACATAGAAATATTTTATTCTTGAAATGTTATCACTTTGAATTTTCCAAATTTTTTTGTTTCAAAAAATGTAATGACAAAAGATTTTGACTGGAAAACCAGAGTATTCAATGATTAATTTGTAACATATTATTTAAATGCATGTGATTGAAGGTTTTGATTTGTGAAATTGTATATGCATGTTTTCTAATGTACCAGTACATGAAATACGTACTGCAGTATGCGAATGCGCATGCTGAAAAACAGAGTTACTTACTGGAGCTTCTGGCGCTGAGTCCATTATTCCTTTCTGAATATCTGTTTGAGCAAACTCATTCATATTGTTTATATTTTTATCTTTCAGTTGCTTGGATACAGCTATCTCCCTGTTCACATCTACAGTTTTTGATTTCAAATCTTCTTGTTTAATACCATGATAATCTTTTGGTTTCCTCGGTGTAAGTGGAGTGGATGGTTCATCATCGGCTCTCTCTTGTTTAGTAGGTTTTATTATTTTTTCACGTCTTGGTGCATTTGGAGGCTCTCTGAATTTATCTGTGTTTACATATGGTGCTGGAGCAGTTTTCCGTAAATTTTCTTTATTTTCTTCTTTCTACAATGACATTCATAATCAAATTAATCTGTTTTAAATTAAAACAATAAATACAATTCTTTAAGATATAACTATAAATATATAAAAATATAGTTACTTAGGCATATCAATAAAGAATCAGGTTAGATAACTCTCCGGACAAAAATCTGTGACCTTTTATTTGAATTGATATTTTATTGTGAAATAATGTAATTAAATGTTTGATATAGGTAAAATATTTAATTTAGGAATGTAAACATTCTTTCTGCACAATGTTTGTTTATTTAACATTTGGATATAAAAAATGGCAGATTTTTAAAAATTTCATATGATGGTAATTTTTTATAAAACTGCATTTTCAGTATGTTAACTTGGGAACCCACAAAAACCCATCTAGCATATGGAAGATTTATACTTCACATATCTGCAGTGCAAATTTCATTACAATCGGACCTATGTAATTTTTTGTAGTTTTTCTGCTTTTGACTCCAGTTATGTTCCTTTGGCCACAAATCTTTAGTTTTTGCCACTTTGAATGTGCTGCCATCTGGCGTTAATTGATATACCTAAGTTACTTCCCAGAATGACATTGTCTTGCAGTTGTGGTATATGGGAGATAACTCAAATATTTTATACTTGAATTTGATACCAGCTTAACATCAAAATTTCTTTGCTAAAGAAATGAAGAAATGAAGTGACTGTAAGAAGTGTAAAAATCATTCATTTGTTGTGTAAGTGCTCAAATGTAAATAAACAGCTGCGCCAAGTCGCATGATACGTCCGCCATCACCCCTTCAAAACTTTAAGTGATTTAGGTAAGGGGTTCTCAATTTATAAGCACCTATAACTGCCTAATTGAGCTTGATATCTCATTAAACAAATCAATCTGCAAAGTTTGAAGTGAGGTGATCAAAGTACTTATACATAAGAGTGTGACATGTAAAAAATTGCATTAAATTTGACAAATAAAGTCCTATAACTCTTTCAAGAAAAATCTAAAATTTCGCAAAAAAGTACACAGATCGTGAGGCCATCATACCTAATACCTCTACAAAGTGTGAAGGGAATTGGCAAAAGGGTTGTTGAGTTAGAGCATGACATGTAAAAAATTGCCTTAAAATTTACAAATAAAGACCCATAACTCTTGGAAGAAAAATCAAAATTTCAAGAAAAAGTATACAGATTGTGAGGCCATCATATCCAATACCTCTACAAAGTTTGAAGTAAATTGGCCTAAGGGTTGTTGAGTTAGAGCGTGACATGTAAAAAAATGCCTTAAAATTGATGAATAAAGTCCCATAACTCTTGTAAGAAAAATTGAAATTTCATGAATAAGTATACAGATCCTAAGGCCATCATACCAAATACCTCCACAAAGTTTGAAGTGAATTGGCCAAAGGGTTGTCAAGTTAGAGTGCAACATGTAAAAAATTGCCTTGAAATTGACGAATAAAGCCCCATAACTCTTGCAAGAAAAACCCATATCTCACGAAAAAGTATACAGATTGTGAGGCCATCATACCAAATACCTCTACAAAGTTTGAAGTGTTGTCAAGTTAGAGAGCAACATGTAAAAAATTGCCTTGAAATTGACGAATAAAGTCCCATAACTCTTGCAAGAAAAACACAAATTTCACGAAGAAGTATACAGATCTTGAGGCCATCATACCAAATACCTCTACAAAGTTTAAAGTGAATCGGCCATACAGTTGTCAAGTTAGAGCGCGACATATGAAACGGATGGACAGACAGACAGACAGACAGACGGACAATAGGACATCGGAATACCATAATACGTTCGTCATTAGACAGGCATATAAAAATCCATTCACATAAACAAAACAAAAATACATTATGTACCATAAAATGTTATATTTATCACTGTCATTTAATGATAAAATTGGATTCTTTTCCACTTGACTTGCCAATTCAAAGTAAGAACACTAAAAGCAAGGTGCTTGATTTTTCTGGATGGTTTTATGCTATGCTAAAACTGCCTAGGATTAACAAAAACTCCCATCCATCATCAAATTTGAAGGAAAAACCTGTCTATAGAAGATCACAACTATGATTGCCTTGGTTTTGAATGTTATGTTTTTTTTATTTCTGTGCTTTATAGCTGTCTAACGTCATTGTTCTCTGTGTTCTCGTTTTGCCATGTCTTTGGACTTCCATTTTTGTAAATACCTCTCCTTTGTTCTTTCAGTATTCTACTGCCTTTGTTTAATAGAGATTTAAATCTAAAGAAATCATATTACTTTTGTGCCAAATAAAGCAATCTGATACAAAAATCACAATGATTTTTGTATAATCAGAATCACCTGTTTTGTAATGAAATTTTGCAGAAGGTTTAAATCATTTCTAAATCTTCATTCATAATGGTTCCTTCTTCTTCTGACAAAACAAATAAATTTTATAACATACTGTTTTCTTGCTAAGCCTCTGCTGTTTTGGAGGAGACGGTACTCGACCATGGCTTTTACTTCTGTATTTCACATTAGGTACAAATTTATCATTAGCTCCCAACAGTTGATAATCATCGCTGAATCTACCAGGTGCTTCATAAAAACATGCACTGACTGATGCAGCAGGCCCACTTGTTCGCTTCTTTCTCTGAATTGGTGGCTCAAAAGGAATGCCTGTAAATAAATATCACATAACCAAAATGATTTACAGGTATAGTACAGCCAGAGAGACTTACCATGATAAATCACTTTGGTAGATGTATCACTCTGCTTAGTGAAAATTTGACATTATATTTCCCATTTGACATACATTGTATATACATGCTTTCTTTTGCAGTCTATCATTTGCCATGCAAAAGAAATTGTATGGATACATGTAGATCATTCAGGAGAAAAGATAAGTTCATTTGAAAATTAGAGTGATATGTCTGTCACAGTGATGTATTATGGTAACTCTGGCTTTACTGTCTCCAAATCCGATTTGCAATAAAGAACTAAAAAAGTATTTTATGTTATCAATGGTCATTAATTAATTGTAGAAAAATACATTGTCCTTTTGAAATTAAATGAATATTTTTTTAATCAATATCTTTACCAATAAACATGATAAAGCATAAAAGTAACTTATTATAATTATTTCTATTTGTAGAGCAGAAATAACAGAAAAGTAAATTGAAAATATTGAAATTTAATTTATTTGAAAAAGCAAATCCTTCCCGTTACCATTGTAAACAAAACACATTACACCAAAATTATATATAAATTTTTTGAACGGAAATCTTGAGTGACATATGAAAAGCTTTATAAAAAACTTTGCAAAAAATTTGTTAGACTTGCTACAAGTCCTTCTATATGTTTTTTTAACTCCATCCCCTTTTTATAAGAAAAATATTTGCATTTAATAAAAGCTGCTAATTGGGAGATGCAGGAGTCAACTGACTGCTGCTGCTGCTGCTCTATCAGCACTGTATCTCTCTAATAGCAGTTTTTATTAAATGTGAATATTTTATTCAATGATGCAAATATTTTTCTTGAAAATGGGATGGAGTTAAAAACATATAGAAGGACTTGTAGCAAGTCTTAAAATTTGTGATTGGTATCTATATTATCTTCTGCTGAAAGTTTGTGTATAAATTGTAGTTTATCAACAGAATAACTCAAAACTCTTAACTGGCATTGGTTCATTTTAATTGAAAAAATTTAAAGATAAAACTAATAGTGCTCTAGTTTTGTGGGGTTACTGTTCTTTTTATGCCCCCAGATCAAGGATCAGGGGCATATTGTTCTTGTCCTGTCTCTGTCCATGTGTCCGAAATTTTAACCTTAGCTATAACTTTTTAACTATTCATACTTGGCAAGTATATAGATCTAGTCAAGAGGAACATAAATATGCCACAAAAAATTTGGTTAGGTCAATGGTCAAAGTCACAGAGGTCAAAATTAAAGTCTTTGATTCCATTTTCACATGTTTTGTATGTAAAGAAAGATAATTCTAACCAAAATATTAAGATTCCATTTTTTTTCAAATTTATTAAACTTTTGGTGCTGGAGGCATATGTAGTGTTTCACAAACATATCTTGTTTGATTCTGGACCATCACATACCATAAATATGGACATAGACCACAAATTCTCTATCCGATTTCAGGGTAGTTTAATGTAGTTCCGAATTCAGTAGTATTTTCGAAAAAAATAATAATGGTAGGGTTTGTTTGGTAATGGAGTTTTACTTTGTAGTAATATCAAAGTATATACTTGGAAGTTTACAAAAATATTTTTTGTGGAAGAATCTTCTTTCATTTGGCTGCAGCATGCCTCTGCAAAGGGATGAATTTACATACATGTATTAGCTCCAAATCCGGACCCCTCTGTGATTGAATTTCAAATGCCAGAGTAAAAACCAGGTCAACATTTTTCATGCATCCCAGGTTTAACCTTGACCAGATTTTTCTAAGTCATGAGTGTATATGGAAAATTTAGGCCTATTATTTGCTAGCAAGAAAATATTGGGAAAAGTTGTAATATAGACATATAGTGTATTTAATTGCAGTTATGTTCATATGACAAATCTAGCATTTACTGAGCATGCTGAGAGGACAAACAATTTTTGTCATGTTTGTGAACTCTGTCTTTGCTTGACCTACAGAGCACAAAATCCGATCCATGATTCCTTCCTTCCATTTATTATGGTATACCATAATTATAGTCCCTTTATTCAATGTAAAGTATGTACAGTGAAAATAATGAATGATTCTACCAAATTAGGTAAAGTGTTGTAAGTGCAAAA
>MJUU01042412.1:161108-173637 GCA_002080025.1 Modiolus philippinarum
TTCCTTCCATTTATTATGGTATACCATAATTATAGTCCCTTTATTCAATGTAAAGTATGTACAGTGAAAATAATGAATGATTCTACCAAATTAGGTAAAGTGTTGTAAGTGCAAAAAACCAGGAGATATACTGTCTTCAAATCTTGGAAAAGTGCAACCTAATACATACATCAAACATGTTATTTTCTAAGTTGACATTCAACCAAAAGCAACGAATTACTGATCTTTACAATAACTCATTCAATTAGATTTAATAGTTTAAGATTTATGTCAACAAAACATCTTAAGTGTCATCTTTCACTTAGCCTACTATATTTATCTAGCAAAATACATAAACATTCTCATACATGACATGTTTAGCATGCACAAAAATACCATTCGAATCATATATTACAATTGCTGCTCCTTTGTACATGCCTGCATATCATGCAATAATATAAACTGAAAATCAGACAATTGATCAAAAGATCTCACATTTTAGATTAAAATACAACCAGGAATACATGGAGTTATACTATTTAAAAGTCATGCACAAAGATTTACTTCTCAGACACAGAATTTTCCTTATGTATGACATAAGGACCGGTAAAATAGAAATTTTTACCGGACCTGTGCCGATTTTACCGGACATGTCCGTCGGTCCGACGGTATTTCATTTTCACTGTAATAAAATGGAAAGCTTTTGAAAAATCAACCTTTTTTGTATCAGTATGTATACATGTACAATGTATTAAACCATTACATTTCAATTAACTTTATATCACTCATGCAGATCATGCAGATACGTACCACATAACCACGACAGCTTACTGTAGAAAACATCCTTCCCAATTCATATAAATACAAATTTGTGTTTATGGACTCATACCAAACAGACAAATTTAAGGATGTACCAAGTGCATCAAGTGATTATTTTATTTTTTTATACCTAAATTGGTAGATCTCTGACCAGCAGGTGAAAAATCTTGTCCTGGAGCTGACAATTCTTTGAATGAGGAATGATATTCGCTTTCTTTCTGTAATGCATATGTAGAAATGAAAACATGCACAGGGTTATCAAGTGTACAAACTATATTCTAGCAACAATGCAACACACAAACTGTAACATTCATAAATAAAAATACATCTATAAATAGAATCATACTGAGATTTTCACATTTTTTTTGCTACCACGCAAACAAAAGCATTTTGTGTTTTCAATTTCAATATTGTAATCTAAACCTCAAAAACAAGAATGAAATATTTCCTTCCTAATGAATTAAAACATTGTATGGTATAAGTACTTCTTCAACATAAATGACAATATTTATAGATGTAGTTCAGTGATACACATTCGGCCCATAACCATACACACTATTTTGAAAAGTGATAGCTTTTAAAAATCAGCATTGCACATGACACATATGGATGTTTAGCTACAATTCATGCAAGTAAAGTATCTTTAAAGATACCCACTATCGGCACCCAATTCTGCTGAAGACAAGCCTGCCACTGGAGCTGCTTGTTCTGGCGTAGGTTCAAATGTATTACTTTTGAAAGAATCAAGCCATTTAAACTCTGTTAAATATTCTGATGTACCCTGGAATATCAAAATTTCTAAAGAATTAACAAATGAAATATTCAACAATATCATTATAATCAAATCGTGCAGATGTTAACGGTTAACCAGGTAACTTTTAGGGATGAGTTTCGTTAATAAAATATTGTATCATGATATATTGATACAGAGCAAGCGTATTGCAATACGTATCGATACGTATCGTCTTCTGATTTCTCAATTTGATTACATTTTTCTTCCTGTTTTAACTATTTTATGTGATGAAATAGTAAAATATTCTTAATTGAGACAAGAGTCTTCATTTTCATGTATCTAAATACATTTGTTTGTCCTTTTTCTGACTTTTCCATACCAAAATCAGAAAATTTCAAGAATTTAGGTGGTACTGATTCTGAAATTTTAGCAGAAATCAGAAAACGATATGTATTGATATACTGGAGCCTGTACCGGTATACCTAGTAGTTTGTTGAAAAATATCGCGATATATCGATATACCGGTGTATCGTTACACCACTAGTAACTTTATCAAAATTCACAACTCCACATACATTCCTACACTATGTACATGATGTTTCCTGTAGGTTTTGATTACATAAAATATAAACCAAAATTGTTGAAAAGGTTGGCAAATGCAAGCTGTTCTATAACATTGTCTCATAACTAGTACATGTATGTCAATAAAATTTAAGGAAAAGACACTTTTTCTTATGTAATTCCACCAAACTTTCAACATAAGGAAGCATATTGTTGTTAATTAATATTATGTTTTCTGTTCAATTGTGTCTTTTATTGATTTTTATTCCTTTAATGAGTCCTTATTTTGGTTGAAGGCTTAGGTGAAAGTAAGTACTGACATCAACTTTATGTGTACTCATGCTGGTGTATAAATAAAAACATCCTCCTTCAATCAGCCATGTACATGTACAATTATATGATGTACAGAACAGTTAAAACAATTGTGATTAAGACCAGCCATTAACCAATTATTCTCTAACAGGGCCAAGGAAATGAGTTTATCAATGCAGTGGAGGGGTATTTTGCGATAGTTGTCCTTCTTCTGTCTGAAACACTTTACTTTTACTGCATAACTTCAAAGTTGAATTTAATGAAACTTACAGACTAAAGCTAAAATTTTGATTTTGGAGTGAGTCGGTCAAAGTCACACATACTGTCTTGAAGTGTTGGGAATTGGATATAAAAATCATAATCGAGTAATCGCAAAAATTGGATGTACATTCCGATTCGATTATCGATTAAAATCGGATACCCTTATAGTGCTTACAGAGTTTGGTTCTAACCATTATTGTTGTGTGGTGATATTGCATAAATTCAAATATATATCAATTTTCACTGTCCATCTGAAAATGCCTGTATGTATTTATCATGTTTTTAACCTCTTGCTTGAGAACAATTCTAAACAGTATACTATATTAAAAGAAATCCACTTCTTATAAACAATTTGATTACTATTTATCATCCATTCTAGAATTATCAGACAGAAAAATGTATAAATTTCTGCAAAATTTAACTGACATTGGAAATCATAATCGATTTTATGTGAAAATTGATCAATTATCGATTATAATCGATCATCGGAACATCACTACTGTATTGAGCTTTGCCCTCTGATTGTCCAGTTAAACAAATAACAAATTAATCAATTTTACTGATTTAAATCATTTCCTACTATATGTACTAATTTGTTGAGAACAATTTAACTAGGAAAGTCTGGTATTTTCTTTTTGCACAGATTCTGTTTAGATGCAGTTTGAAGGACAATACATGTATGTTTAATGCAATATAAGCATGTTCATAATTTTGTAAGATGTCTCTAAATAACTGAATAATTTTCCATGCTAACAGGGAACTTATGCACAACTAGACATCGGAGAGATGGCAGCCATCTCTGTGGGCCCCGCTGTAATATAAGTGCAAATTTAAGTGTGTGTGGACACAATACAGGTGTGGACACAGTACAAGTGTGGACACTACACAAGTTTGGACACCATCATATCATCAAGATATCAACAGAATGTGAGCAATAATCTGACCTTTAAGACAAATGTAATGGTCAAAGGTCACCAATCATTGTTCATGACAGGTTGCCTTGAAGTGATCTATCTACATGCAAATCTCAAAAGCCTATCTCATAAGACAAAAAAGATATAGCCCAGATACAATTTGTCAGTACGAAAGCATCAATCTGCCCTTGACGACAAAGGTCAAGGTCAAAGGTCACCAATCATTGTTCATGACACATCGTCTTGAAGTGATCTATCTACATGCCAAATATCAAAAGCCCATCTCAAAAGACAAAAAAGTTATAGCCCGGACACCACTTTGTTACGGACGGACGGACGGATCGACGGACGCACGGATGGACGGACAGAGCGATTACTATAGGGCGTCCGCCAACCACCCAAACCTGCAATGGTCATCTCAAGTTGATACATAGAGCTTATTTGTAGAACAAAGTCAAACATAAATTTAAACATTGTTAAAAGTTTTTGCATGTCTACATATCATTATCAGTAAATTTTACTTGCTTCTTGAAGAGGGTATAACCCCTATCCCCTTTTAGAGTACACAAAATATTTGAGATGAAGTCCAGAGTAAATTTTTTACTTTTGAATATTTTCGAAATTTGAAGAACAAGTTCAAAATGCTATGACTTTTGAGTCTGTTGAGTCCTTGGACTCAAGCGGTCAGGCAGAATAAAAAAATCTGTGTTTCCGGTAGCCCAACCGACTGTAGATTTTTGGGGCTAAAAATGCCTACACTTAAGATTTTTTGGCAATTTTTAAAGAAGCACTGTCCAAGTCCAAAAGTTACTCTCTATATGTCTATGTAAAAAGTTTTGGAAAAATAAAAAAAAAAATGCCTACCTACCGACCCTAATTTTGAAGAGTATGTTACCGGTAACACAAGTATTTTTTTTTAGGCCTCAAGTCAAAAGTCCATCCAAAATAAAGCCAAAGTACAAAAAGGGGGGTTAAACCTTCCTTCAGTATATTTCATCAAACAGCATATCATTGATCCTTTTTTGTGATTTAAAAAGGTTAAAACACAATTGAAAATCATTGTCAAACATGTTAAAAACAAAAATTGGTCTTTTAATTACTTATCAAACATTTTTATAGATGTTAACTTACAAATTTTTTCATCCGCATCTTTGCTTCCTAATCCAATTACAGAAATACAAAATAAGAGTCAAGTTACCGCTAGTATGAAATCTGTCTGGACATGTTTTTTGTTTATTTCACTTTTTTCAACTTTAAATTTAATCGTACAGGTAAATATTTTTGCCTCAAAATTGGGAATATTAAGTGAGGAGGGGATAATAATTATTGATTTATTGATAAAACTTTATGTAAATTTAATTAGCGTGTATTTAAATTTAAGTATCGGGCATTAACAAATTGTGGTCGAATCATTTTCTCTGTTGTGTTGGAAAAACGTTGTAAATAATCTAATTATGAAGGAATTTCAATGACAATAGAATTCTGCAAGAGTTTCATCACACAAGGTGCCATGGGAATTTATACCTTAAACTGCACAGGCATTTTGCATGTGTACTTTTAAGCCTTTTCAAAAAGAAAATAGCAGCGATTCAAAACTCGTTCGCCATGATAGCATCGTCTGCCAACGCACCTGCGCACTGAAGATAATATTTCTATTGCCAATTTCAAGCTCGGACTAGGATACGTCTTTTATACGGGACGGAATTTCATCATATCGAATCAATCAATATCATGTTAAACATCTACTTCTTTCATTTCGAAAATTTTGAAATTTTTTGCTACATCGAGGCCACCTTGAATTTGACTCTGACCTTTGTGGCTTATTTCAATTTCATACAAGACATCCAATCTGGACCAAATGTCATGTAAAAAGTTGCGTTCCAATTTGGGGAGAAGTAAAATAGGAGAATATATCTGATTTTTCCCATAAGGTCTGATGTTTAACTATGTTGGCTGGCTGCCATCTTGGATAAAGCCGCAAATCTAGAAAAACCGGCATATCTTTTTTACAGATGACTAATACGAAAAGTTCTATTGTCAACAAGTTTGATTCAAAATAGCTATGTAATTTCAGGGGAAAAGATCTCTTCCATGTTTTTCCATCGTGTTCATGGTTTAAATGTCACAATCTGCTGGCCACCATATTGGATAAAGTGTGAAAAACACCATTTTATAGGGTACATCCAAAGACAGTTGTGAGCAAGTATGGTTTAAAGTGGGCAAATGGTTTCTGAGTTTTGAGGAGGTAGACCTCTGAATATGTGTATATGTATTCCCCCATTGGGCCTAATATTAATGTATTAGCATTTTCCCCATTGGAGGTCATCTTGGATCACTCCTTTTAAAAACAAACAACAAAAGGCTCTCAAGAGCCTGTATCGCTCACCTGTCCCTTGACTGGTAACATAGATAACTATAGCTCCAATGTGCCCAAGTAGTTTAAGGGGAGAAAAACTGTGTTAGTGTTTCACATTGAGTCCATTTTGAAACTATGTTCCATGTTGACAGCCATCTTTGATAAAGTGTGAAAAAAATCTTTTTTTTCTTCGAAGGGGGCCACATAAAGACTATTGCGACCAAGTTTGGTTCCATTGGCTCAGCAGTATCAGGGAAGAAGCCATGATCTTTGAATATATGTTTTCCAGTAGGGTCCAATGTAAAAACTAAGTTCCCCTGGCCAACATGTTGTATATAGTACAGACCAAAAACCACCCTTTTTGCAGGGGACTACCAAAGGACTATTGTGGCTAAGTTTGTTTACAATTGACTCGGGATTTCCAGAGGAAAAGATCTTTTAATGTGTTTTGCCATAGGGTCAAATGTTAAAACTATATTCCCCGCCGGTGTCCATGTTGGATATTTGCGGACCTGAAAACACCTTTTATGCACCTATTGTGGCCACAGTTTGGTTCCAATTGGCTCTGTTTTGATTCAGAGGAAAAGTTCTTTGAATGTGTTTTCCTATAGGGGCCAATGTTGAGACTAAGTTTCTCACTGGAGGCGATGTTGGATACAGTGCGAATCTGGAAAAAAATGTTTTGAAGAGGACCACCAAAGAAGTATTGTGGCCAAGTTTGGTTCTAATTGGCTCAGTTGAATTCAGGAGGAAGATCTTTGAACATGTTTTCCCATGGGGTTCAGTGTTAAACTTACTTTTCCCCACTGGTTGCAATCTTGGATGAAGTGCAAACCTGAACGAGAGGCTCTCAAGAGCCCGTATCGCTCAATTGGCCCCTGACTAACATAGACATTTTATGTTAAAGAGTCCATAGTTAAACTAAGTTCCAACATGCCCAAGTAGTTTAAGATGAGAAAGCCTCTGATAGTGTCTCCAATAGGATCCAAAGTTAAACTATATATGTTCCCTGCTGGCAGCCATCTTAAAGTGTGAGCCTAAAAATAAACATTTTGTTCTTTAAAGGTGGCCATATAAAGACAGTTATGACCAAGTATGGTTCCATTGGCTCAGCAATTTCAAAGAAAAGCTTTGAATGTGTATTCCCATTGGGTCCAATGTTAAAACTATGTTCAAAGCTGACGTTCGTGTTGGATATAGCGCGAACCTGGGAAACACCTTTTTTGCAGGGCAGGGAATCACTCATAGACTATTGTGGCAATGTTTTGTTCCAATTCGCTGCGCAGTTTCAGAGAAGAAGATCTTTAAACGTGTTTTCCCATAGGGTCCAATGTTAAAACTATGTTTCCCACTGGCAGCCGTTGCCAAATTTGGTTCGAATTGGCTCTGTAGTTTCAGAGAAGACCTTGCATGTTATCCCAGAAGGTCCAATTTTAAAACCATGTTTCCCGCTGGCGGCCATCTTTGATATAGCGTGGACCCGAGAAACATATTTTTGCAAGGGACAACCCAAGGACTATTGTGGCCAAGTTTGGTTCCAATTGGACAAGTGGTTTTACAGGAGAAAATCTTTAAATGTGTTTTCCCATAGGGTCCAATGTTAAAACTATGTTCCTCGCTAGCGGCCATCTTGGATATAGCATGAACCTGAAAAACACCTTTTTTGCAGGGGACCACCCGTGACTATTATGGCCAAGTTTGGTTCCAATTGGCCCAGTAGTTACAGAGGAGAAGATCTTTAAATGTGTTTTCCCATAGGGTCCAATGTTAAATCTATGTTCCCCGCTGGTGGCCATGTTGGATATAGGCTAACCTGGAAAACACTTTTGCAGGGGACCATTCAAGGACTATTGTGGCCAAGTTTGGTTCCAATTGGATCAGTAGTTTTAGAGAAGAAGATCTTTGAACGTGTAATCCCATAGGATCCAATATTAAAACTACCCCACTGGCAGCCATCTTGGATATAGCACGGACCTGAAAAATACATTTTTTTGCAAGGGACCACACAAGGACTATAATGACCAAATTTGGTTCCAACTGGTTCAGTAGTTAGAAAATCTTTGCATGTGTTTTCCCATAGGGTCAAATTTTAAAACTATGTTCAAAGCTAGCGGTCGTGTTGGATATAGCGCGAACCTGAAAAACACATTTTTGGCAGGGAATCACTCATGGACTATTGTGGCAATGTTTAATTCCAATTCGCTGTGCAGTGTCAGAGAAGAAGATCTTTAAAAGTGTTCTCCTATAGGGTTCAGTGTTAAAACTATGCTTCCCGCTGGCAGCCGTGGCCAAATTTGGTTCCAATTGGTTCTGTAATTTCAGAGAAGAAGATCTTTGAAGATGTTATCCCAGAAGGTCAAATGTTAAAACTATGTTTTCCGCTGGCGACCATCTTGCATATAGCACGCACCTGTAAAACATCTTTTTGCAAGGGAAAACCCAAGGACTATTGTGGCCAAGTTTGGTTCCAATGGGACAAGTAGTTTCACAGGAGAAAATTTTTAAATGTGTTTCCCATAGGGTCCGATGTTACAACTATGTTCCTCGCTCAGCGGGGATATACAATGTAGTGCGGACCTGAAAAACACCTTTTTTGCAGGGGACAACCAAAGGACTATTGTGGCCAAGTTTGAATCCAATTGGCTCAGCAGTTTCAGAGGAGTAGAGCTTTGAATGCGTTTTCCCATAGAGTCCAATGTTAAAACCAAGTTTACCGCTGGCGGCCATGTTGAAAAAAGGGGACATGAAAAACACCTTGTTTGCAGGGGATCATCCCAGAACTAGCGTGGCTATATTTGGTTCTAATTGGCTCAGTAGTTTCAGAGAAGGATCTTTGAATGTGTTTTTCAATAGGTCCAATGTTAAAATTATGTTCTCTTGCGGACATGTTGGATACAGCTCGGACCTGAGAAACACCTTTTTTGCAAGGGACCTCCCAAGGAGTGTTGTGGCCAAGTTTGGTTCCAATTGGACGAGTAGTTTCAGTGGAGATCTTTGAATGTTTTCCCATATGGTCCAATGTTAAAACTTTGTTTCCCGCTGGCAGCCATCTTGGATATAGCGCTGACCAGAAAAACACCTTTTTGCAAGGGACCACCCAAGGAATATTGTGGCCAAGTTTGGTTCCAGTTGGCATAGTAGTTTCAGAGGACAAGATCTTTGAATGTGTTTTCCCTTAGGGTCCAATGCTAAATATGTGTTCTCGCTGGCAGCCATGTTGGATATAATGCAAACCTGAAAAACACCCTTTTTCAGGGGACCACCCAAGGACTATTGTGGCCCAGTTTGGTTCCAATTGGCCAAGTAGTTACAGAGGAGAAGATCTTTGAATGGGTTTTCCGATAGGGTCCAATGTTAAAACTAAGTTTCCCACTGTCGGCAAAGCTGGGAACATGAAAAACACCTATTTACAGGGGACCACCAAAGGACTATCGTGGCCAAGTTTGATTACAATTGGCTAGGGATTTTCAGAGGAAAAGATCTTTGAATGTCTTTTCCTAAACGGTCCACTTTTAAAACCATGTTCCCTGCTGGCGGCCATGTTGGATATAGCTCAACTATGAAAAGCACCTTTTATACAGGGGACCACCTAAGGACTACTGTGGCCAAGTTTTGATCCAATTGGCTCAGTTGCTTCAAAGAAGAAAATTTTTGATTGTGTTTTCCCGTAGGTTCCAATGTTTCCCACTGGGGGCCATCTTGGATATAGCACGGACCTGAAAACCACCTTTTTGCAAGGGACCACTTTAGGACTTTTGTGACCAAGTTTGCTTTCAATTGGCCCAGTAGTTCAGAGAAAAAGATATTTTTACATGTTTTCCCACTGGGTCCAATGTTAAACTAGGTTCCCCACTAGCGACCACCTTTGGATGGGGTTGGACAACTTGATCATGTTTAATAAAAGGTAGTACAGTCCTTGACATACTGAACATTTTTGTAATTTAAACTTGACCTCTATCTCATATAATTTTTGATATACAAGACAAATGTATAAAATCACCAACAAATTGTACAATAAAGGGCAATAACTCCTATATGAGTATTTGGATTTTCTCCAAAATTGGCATATGGATAGATCTTGATGTGCATAACATTTGTGAAATTCAACCTTAACCTCCATTTCAAAATATTTATGAAATACAAGACGAAATATATAAAATCATGAAAAATTTGACCAATAAAGGGCAGTAATTCCTAGAAGGGAATTTAGATTTTCTTCAAAATTGGCGTGTAGGTAGATCTTGATATGCTTAACATTTTTTCAATATAAACTTAACCTCTATCATAAACTGTTTTTGAAATATAAGACAGAATATATAACATCACAAAAAAATTTGACAAATAAAGGGCAATAACTCCTACAGGGGTATCAACATTCCTTTCAAAATGGGCATGTGGGTAGATCTTGATGTGATAAACATTTTTGTAATTTACACTTTACCTCTATCTCAAATTCTTTTTGAAATACAAGACGAAATATATAACATCACGAAAAATTTGACAAATAAAGGTCAATAACTCCTACATGGGTATTTAGATTTTCTTCAAAATTGGCATGGAGGTAGATCTTAATATGTTGAATATTTTTGCATTTAAACTTAACCTCTATCTCAAACTGTTTTTGATATATACCTGGTAAGACGAAATATATACAATTACAAAAAATTTGACAATAAAAGACAACTCTTAAATGGGTATTAAGATTTTCATCAAAATGGGCATGTGGGTAGATCTTGATATGATAAACATTTTTGCAAAAAAAAAAAGAAAAACTTAATCGCTATCTTAAACTGTTTTTGAAATACAATAAGAAATATATAAAATCATGAAAAATTTGACTAATAAAGGGCAATAACTCCTACATGGGTATTTAGATTTTCTTCAAAATTGGCATGGAGGTAGATCTTAATATGCTGAACATTTTTGCAATGTAAACTTTACCTCCATCTGTTATGGTATTATAAAATACAAAATAAAAAGCATCAAAATTTTGAAAATTATATGATAAAAGGCCAATAACTCTATAATGGGTCAACATATTTTCTTCAAAATTGTACGGACGGTAGATCTTATCATGCTGATCATTTGTACATCTGTCAGATTTTTTTTATATCTGCAACAGTTTCTGAGTTATTTGCCAAAACCTATGTTCTATTTTTAGTAACAGTGGTCATGTTGTTTGGTCCTTGGACTAACCAAACTCACTTTTTAAACTACTTACCCTGGTCCTAGGCCAAGTTTGGTTTAAATTGGCCTGGTGGTTTCAGAGGAGAAGATTTTTGAAAACAAGGAATCTGTGAGCAAATGCTCACTAGTAATACCCCGCTCTCATCTTCCAGTCTCTAATAACCTGATAAAGTTGGTAAACAAAATGTAGTACCCCACAAGTATTAAAATGTGTCCCACAATATGGCATGCCTACACAAAGCTTCTGACAAAATTTCAAGTTTGTATCATTTACCAATGCAGAGAAAAGCTGTATGAAAGTTGTGAGGGACGGACGGGATGATGAAAATTATGAAAGTTGTGAGGGACGGACGGGATGATGAAAATTAAACTAAGTCAGTAAACAGGAAGTAGCATTCTGACAGGTCTGAAAATGCATCCCACATTATGGCATAACTATACAAAGCATCTGACAAAATTTCAAGTTTGTATCATTTACCATTGCAGAGAAAAGCTTTACGAAAGTTGTGACGGACGGACAGAATAATGAAAAATTGACTAAGTCGGTTAACAGGAAGTAGCAACCCGAAAAGCCTGAAAATGCATCCCACAATATGGCATGACTATACAAAGCTTCTGACAAAATTTCAAGTTTGTTTCATTTACCATTGCAGAGAAAAGCTTTACGAAAGTTGTGACGGACACACAGAATAATGAAAAATTGACCAAGTCTGTAAACAGGAAGTAGCATCCCGACAGATCTGAAAATGCATCCCACAATATGACATGACTACACAAAGCTTCTGACAAAATTTCAAGTTTGTATCATTTACCATTGCAGAGAAGAGCTTTACGAAAGTTGTGACCGACACACAGAATAATGAAAAATTGACCAAGTCTGTAAACAGGAAGTAGCATCCCGACAGGTCTGAAAATGCATCCCACCATATGGCATGACTACACAAAGCTTCTGACAAAATTTCAAGTTTGTATCATTTACCATTGCAGAGAAAAGCTTTACGAAAGTTGTGACGGACGGAATTACGGAATGACGGACACAGGTAAAACAGTATACCCCCTCCTCCTCCGGAGCGGGGGTATAACTAGAGAATGTGTCTGTAAGACACGGATGCCCCGCCAATAAATTTATCGCAACAGATTAACTCAAGTCAATCATTCATAAAATTAATTCCCTGTCACTGAATTGTGAAGAAATCAAAAATTTAACCAAAGTCATACAACCATAAAATGTAAGTCATGGTCACCCAATCGTTGGTGAAATGGGCAGATCTCTTTACACTGAATGTTACAGTGAAATATTATGATGCTACAATACATAGTAGTTGAGAAATAGACTTAAACACAAAACTTAACCAAAGTCACTGAAGCATAAAATGTAGGTCAAAGCCACCTAATTGTCAATGATTT